>JAFBJR010000194.1:9634150-9942875 GCA_016785285.1 Brachirus orientalis | reverse complement strand
CCCAATTCAAGCAGGAATAGGATAGCAAGGACCCTTAAAAGCTGCAGTGTGTTATTTGTTGAGATGCTTTTTGCAAAGAAAAGCTTTCGGTGAAGAAAACTTTCAAAGTTTCTATAGCTCTTGCAGACAAAACATGAATTGCTGCAGATAAAGACACATAACTGTTACTACAACAGCTGTGGTCAGAAATCTGTCCTGCAGAAAGCCTTGATGGACTGCTCAGGGTGGGAAGGCACATGACTTTCAGTAGACCAGACTGTTTTCCTACCAGGCAAGAGATGGTTTTAATTATGCATGGGAAAAGTACAGCAGAGCAATTAGTATTGCTACGGGTATTAAGCAAAACCGAGGGTGATCGTGTTCAGCATGGTAGTAGATGTGAAAGAGCAGATTGTCACAACAATACATTTGAGTGTGAATCCTCCAGTATGAGCAAAATATCCTGAAAAGGAGACGGGTACAGGTAAGATCTGAAATCCCTTAAGAGATTCAAAGTTGAAACAAATGGAAGAATTACTGATTCATGATGTAACAAACGCAGCTCGGAAGCAGGCATGGAATTTTCACTAAAAGCACAGTTTCTGCAAGCTCAGAGCTTGTTTTGGGGATGAGTGATAGTTTGGAATCATCAGCTACATGCAAGTTCTACTACCTCTTATACACTTAAACATGATACAGTTAAATGTTGTTGTGTTCGCCCCGCGAGAACATTTTGTCTGCAATTTCTGTCTCTGTCTCTGCAAGACAGACAGAAATTTGACATGTAAAGATGAGGATGCAACAGAATGAAAGCAAACAGGTCATCATCATGACGAGTTCTGAAAAATGTCTCCTGCAGGTTTGTAAGAGGTGCACTAAAGTCAAAGCTCTTTCAGTGTTGCATGTCTCTGCCTCATCACCACACTGTAACACTAGTCCACTATGGCCTTGGCCTGAATGTAGCACACAATCTAGCATTTTATCACAACTGACAGGCTGAGTTTTAAATAAAAGTGGACTTAGATTTATGCCACTGGCTTCTTTTCAAAACTGTCCATTAATCACAGCATTACTATGGCTTTGGCAGAGACGCCACCAGCAGATGCACCCTCCATAAATATCTGTCTCTAGGCATTTTCCCTTATCTTCAGGCACGAAATTATTTCTTATCACAGGGACAAAAGTCTGGTGAGATAATTTCAGTGCTAGCAGCCTGTCTTTGTTTGAGGGGTACAAGACTTAAACAGATGGAGCTGAGCACCGTCACTCTCTCTAGAAGACATACATTCTAAAAGGATGTGCTCCAGATGTGCTCCACTGAGGAAATGTTAGCAGAGGTGGTCAGCGATAACAGGCCAGTCAGTAAAAACTGAACAGTAAACTAACGCTAACTAACCATCACTCTTCATAATGATGACAGGTGTGCTGTGGCGTGTCCAACGGGCCTGGGTTTTTCTTTCAAAATCCACATCGAAGTCCACACTCCCGTCGGCAAGTTCAAATGTGTCGTCTTGAGACCACAGTGTTTGAAATCCTTCGTTCATATTTACCTACACGTGACACAAATTTGCTAAACAAGGCAATAACTCATAGCCAAAAATGTCAGACTGCATTTTGTGCAGCCTGGAAACAGTGCTGTGTTTTTCTGACCTTTCCAAAAGTGCTGTTGCTCATCAACAGTGAATGCTGTGATTGCGTCTTATTGCTTAAAACAGGTTCTGCCACATTTAAAATGCAAGAGCCTTTTCAAGACTCCAATTTACTTTGCCATTTAGAGGAAAATGATGTTAATCATAAGGTTTTAGACAAGCTTAGTTTGTTTTGTTTTGCTTTGTACAATTTGTACCTTCTTATCAGAAAGCTCTGTAAACATTTATGGACATTACCAAAGCAGCAAAATGTTGTCACATCTTTGGAGGTTTGAAGTATAAGATTTTAAAGTTTAAATTGTGGCTATAGCAGGTAGGCTTGAGCGTTTTGTGTTTCTCATGTAGTAAAAATACTGTATATCTTGTGTGTGTTGAGTCAGCGGTGGCTTTCATTACGGTACTTAATTACAGAACTGCCAGAACCAAGGTCCTCATGTTCCACCAGTAATTGATGGGAATGTGCTACTGGCATTACCCATCAGCCCCAGAGCACATGATGGCCCTCATCGGTAAACTCATTCTGCCTCTGGACCTTTCCAGCAGTTCCAGAGTCATCAATCCTCCCTGTTAACAGAAATGCAGCACAAGAGACTATTGTGTGTTTGAAGCTGCAAAGGATTTCACTTAAGAGAACCTGTCTAAGTGGACACAGCTCAGCTCTGAGCAGGGAGTGGATCAATAAATCAAGAGCTTCCAGCTTCTGTCGCCATGTTTTCTTCTAAACAAGAACAGTAGCCCACAGTGGACAAACTAAACTAATTTTGGCTGAAACATGCAACATCACCAATAGATATTACTCGATTTGACACACTGTACCTTTAAGCTGAATTCGCTGTCAGCATTTATGTAAAAAAAAACTGTTAAAGCTTTTATCTTTAATTCCTCTCCCCAGTTCTGCTTCCTGCAGCACAGGCAGCCGCGTGTGTTGCAAAAGCTCTGACAGACCCACTGCATCATACCAGTGCAGCACTAAACAGGAGATATGCAAAAGTCAAAGACTAACTGGGGAATAAATAAATAAATAATAGCTACAGAGACCCTGACGAGTGTTGGAGACCACAAATAGACCTACAAGGACACTGGATGAGGACAGGGGCCAAAAACACAACTCCAAAAAGAACCACCTCGGTTCTTTGTTTACCACAGATACAAGCTTTCAGTTTGTTACGATTCAAGCTGCAAAAAACAACTCTGCCCATTCTGCATCAATGGTATATTGTAAAATTTAGTGGTAGAAATAAATATGTATACAGTGAAGAAAGCATTTTACTCTTATTTTGGGTATCTGTTACCATGCTGCAGTTTGTAAGTTGTACAATTTGCTGATTAAATTGAGTGAGATTTAATGGTCTCATGTGCGCTACCTTGTTCCAGCATGCATGTGGATCTTACAGCATTTTACAAATAAACGTCATGAAGAATGCGTCACTGGCACAGAATCCAAGTCTTGTAGTGTTTGTGGTTTTTTTTAGAATCACTGTGACCCAATGTTTCATAACCAATTTAGATTTACTTTTCACCATGCACATGTTAAACTGTGATAAACGTGATTACTCAGGGAGATTTACGAGATTTAAATGAGGCATCATTATCATCTTTTCAAACACATTTGTCATTTGTTTCCTTTCACACCCAACTGTTCAAGAAGAAAACAGTGATTTAAGCTCTTAATGTAACAACACCCCGGAGTTCAAACCAGAGCTACTCTTTTTTGGAGCACATAAATATTTTGTGCCACGTAATTTGCATCTCACGTCGCACTATGTCCTCAGAAAAAATAATCTGTGATTCAGTGAAGATATTTCAAAAGGAGAATATGTAAATTACAGCAAAGAGCTGCAAGACAGAGTGTTTCCAGACATCTACATACTTTGTTGTACGATGGAGAAGTTACAAAATTATTTCCATTTCCGCAAAAATGACCTCATAGACTTCATGATAACAAATGGAAATGTCTTATAATCAATAAAAACAGACAAGCATATGATAAGTATATAACAAATGTTATACAGGTGGGATTTAAATAGGCATTGTTTACCTTAAAAACTGTGTATATTTAAATACAGCAAAGCTGGTTCATAAGAAAGGCACCATGCTTGAGTGTTTGGAAAAATCAATCAGGCAGGGGCTGAAATAAGGTTAAGACAAGATTAGCAGTTAAGAAATTCAAATGAAAGCTGAGTCAACTATCAACTAGAGTTTTGCAAGGAAGTTGTGGAAAAGCAGTCGATGCACACAGTTAAGAGGTATCTGGAACTGACCTGCAGGTGTAATTACAACACACTTTTAAGCCAATGCCAGTAAACCTATCATGGGAAATGTATGCATACAGGGGCAGCCATTGTTACCTCCGCCAGGGAGGTTATGTTTTTGCCAGTGTTGGTTTGTATGTTAGAAAAATAAATCAAAAAATTTTGATGAAATTTTCAGGAATGAGACAAGGAACAGATTATTCAATTTTGGAATTTTTTGAAGGATTCTTTATCATTGCAAAATGGGGCTATGTCCAGCAGGAAAAAATCGGGGGCTTGAGGGATTTGGGGCGCTGTTGGGGCGCTGACAAATACAGACATGCAGCTGAAGCTCTGCTGCATCCGAAGTGTGTCAAAGGATTTGCGGTATCTTTAATAGCTATGGAGCTAGATCCAGAAGAAAACCACTATTACAGAAATATTGATTTTCATGACTCCCCGTGGTGCGTGGGTTCTCACCGGGTACTCCGGCTTCCTCCCACAGTCCAAAAACATGCAGATTTGGGGACTAGGTTAATTGGACACTCTAAATTGCCCGTAGGTATGAATGTGAGAGTGAATGGTTGTCTGTCTCTGTGTGGCCCTGTGATGGACTGGCGACCTGTCCAGGGTGTACCCTGCCTCTCGCCCTATGTTAGCTGGAGATAGGCACCAGCACCCCCCCCGCGACCCCTTGTGGATAAAGCGGTAGAAAATGAGTGAGTGAGTGAGTGATTTTCATGAATAACTATCAAACTAATAATATTAAGGTGATTTCAAATGCTAAAGGTATGTTTTCATGGTCAGGGAATCCAATAGTGCACATAAAATAATTCCAGGACTAATCATATTGGGTAAAAATCACAATATAGGGGGAAATGAGCTGCTTTGTGGAAGGCTGTGTTCTCCGAGTGCTTTTCTAGTTTCAGTGACTAGGTTCTACATTTGAATCCTGGTTCAAATGGGGCTTTTCTGTGTGCAGTTTACATAAGACCCATATTTTTATGTTCAAACTTGACAAAAGCCAATTAAAACAAAAAAAACTCATGAACCAGACTTTTGAACCTGACCTGAGCCCAACGCAGTCACATCTTCAGTCTGTAACTACAGTGCAGATTGAGTTTCTACTGCCCAAAATGTAATAAATATCTTCAGTGATGCATTTAAATGTTGTCGTATAGAAGACACGTCCTAGCTTTGAACAGGACATTGGCAACCTAGACATAAGTTTAACTGTATGAAAGACAAATTCTAATGACTGGTTAATCATCAATATGCTGGTTTCTGTAAATACATTATATTTGCTGAACATGACTCGGTGTCATTTTTGTTCACATTTGTTTCAGGTTTGTGACAAACATTAAATATCTGTCTGCTCTGTGTTTCAGAAAAGAATAGCAGTGGGTCACCTTTTATCAACTTTATTAGGAGCTTAATACAGTCTGTATGTTTATGGTGTAAACAGTAAAGATAATACAGAGCCAGACCAATGTTTTAGGCCAGTAACTTCAACAACTGATTTAAGACTTCCCGGATTTGAAGCAGCTCCTCCTGTCACCATCTTTCTTCGGGTTATTGTCCCCACTTATGTTTCCGGGCCCTGGCTATTAAAAGAATGAATTGCTACAGCTCGTTTTACAAATGCCCATTTTGGCTGCTTCGAACCTCTCCCTTCTCATAAAATGAAATCAGGCATTTTCTCCGGGCATCAGGGCTTCTGCTCTGTAAGGAGGAGTTGAGTCAGTTGCCTGTGATTCAGGATGAAGCCTTATATCAAGTCATATTCTGGCTGAGAATGTGAAGACGGAGGTTTTTTGAAACCACAGAGAAAGATGAAAATGTTATGATGTGCTGTATAATGTCCCAGCAAACAAGAATCTAATCAAAGTGAAGGGATTTTTTTGATAACCTGCTCCGTCTCTGCCAGGCCGCTGATACCTGAAGGATAATAGATTCCATGTTCTCATAAACTACATGAGCAGAAATAATCAGAGAACAAATGAGTGAAAGTGTCCTTTTCAAAGACAATTTTCTTACAACAGTCTTTGGGAGATGGCAGGGCTGGCTGGTAGAGTAGGAATTAATTGCAAATACAGACAAAAAAAAGCCTTATTATTATTGAAAGTGGGGATGACCGGGCTTGTTTATTGCTCCTCAGTAAAGCCGTTACATGTCATAGGATCCCTGGTAACACCACAGAATATCACTTACCATTATTTCCCAGATATATATATATAACACCATCAAGAAACTGAAAGGAGCTGCATTTTTCTGAGTGTATCAGTTCAACACAAGGAAAGTGTTGTAATATATACTATTATATTTAATAATATGCATACTCATGTAGTTTTTATACATTTTTCTTTTTAACATAAGATTTTTACCATTAACTATTACCTTTTTCCGATGTTTGCTATATTCAATTTAGTGGCTCATCTTTAACATCTACCTAAAGATTGTTTTTATTGCGGATTAAAGGGTCAAAGATGAGGAAGCATCCAACTTGGATCCCTAACAAATAAAATGTGATTTTATAATACAGAATATATAACATAAGCTTGTAATATATAACTTAATGTTTAAACACACATTTTACAGAATGTTAATAGAATCCCTAGATAATTGGGCTTCTACATGTGAAAACACAGTAGCTGTAGGTGAAGGAGACTTCAGGTTACATTTTTAGTTTGACTAAATCAGGTCTGAGCCGGCTTTGGTTGCCTGCAGGTAACCAAGTGGCACAACATATTGACCAAAATGTATTAGCTTTGCTTTACCTGCATTTTACTGCCTGTGCTGAAAGCTGGTAACAGATTTAGCCCAAAATGTGTTCGTTTTGAAAAGGATCTGGTATTATGTAGACACCATCTCCCAACTCAATCTCAACTCAATTCTCACATCACAAATTGTACGTTGGAGTACAGAGACCACAGAAAATGGAAATCTTAGCCCAGACATCTGCTGTCTACACTGGAGGCACCAAAACACTGGTCAATGCCCGCAGGGGATATTTGGTTGCATGATGATACAGTGGGCTCCGAGATTGGAGGAGCTCCCGCCTAACTTTCCTACCAACAACATAAAATATGAACTGGAGGCAGCACAGAGTTTCTTTGTTTTTCCCCTCATGCTTTTTTCTTCTAAAAAAATGTGAAAATAATCAACATTTGAGAACTTAGCTAATATTTTGGTGACAAAATAACTGGACATTTATTGTTTTAAACTTTCTTTCTATATGAAGGAAACTTTTCAACACATTTTTTTTCAGTTTTTTAAGTTTGACAGTAATTTGTATAGATTACTATACAAAATGCATGTGCCAGTAAAACTGTCCTGTACACAGTCTTTGTGTGGTGAAGTAATGGATTTTCTTCTGCACAAGAGAAGCACTGATTCCTCTTGGGGGAACGCAGCTGGAGAAATCAATGGGGGAACTCATTAATTTTCACAACAGAGAATTGTCTTGCTATTATTTATCATAAGGCAAACACAGACAGGAATTATGCTCTTAGTTGTGCAGATACAAAGATGATGATGAGGGGGTGTTGGGGTTAAAGCATAACATTTCTTTCATCTAAGGCTTATGGGCTTAACCAAATCAACCCTTTCATCTTTTAATTCTTTGTCAAAATCAATGTCAGTTGACAGAAGGAAGCAAACAAGGAGAGTCATTTGATTTGATCTATTGTAGCATGAGTCGACCTCAGATTGTAAAATAATGCATACACAGAGTTAAGGTGTGTGTACATGTGAACATATGAGGTGGCGATAATGTATTGAATGCAACACAATACGACCCATTTTCCCCTCCTTTATTGGTGTTTTGTTCAATTATATTTAACCCAATTTCTATATATTTTACATATTCTGTATTTTTCCTGTATGTACCAAATGTGATCATTCATGAATGGTTGATTGGCTCCAGCTTTCCCCATAACTGTAAAAGCATGGATGGAATCATGTATTTAAACAGTTCTATGGTGGATTTAAGGATAAAATGACCTGAATGACTGTCAACTTTCACAGACATACTGTATAATTAGAGATAAAGTATCTATATTTCTTTGCAAGGGGAGGAAAAGAGTCTGCAGTCAACCCTCACTGACATATCCTTCAAATACAAAGAAATAAAACAGACAAAAGGCTACAAAAAAAAAAAAAAAAAAAAAAAAAAAAACACTTTCACAATGCTGATGAATAAAGAAGAATCACCCCATCTATTTAGGAACTACAGGCAGCCTTCCTCTCCATTTACTCAAAACCAGACAGTGGTTGCACGATTTAAACCATTAACTGCTGTATAGTAGTTGGCATTCAGTTCAGGTTTTTTTGATGTGTGGTTGCATAAGATACTGACACATGGTCACTCCCCTGACGTACCTGCAGCTAGAACAAGGCTGAAGCACTGAGGCAGCATGGATACAAGGAAAAACACATTTTTGCCACTTAACAAATGGCTCATCTCATAAAATTTACACCTGCTTAAGTCTGTGGTATCTTCATATCTGCTGCTTTACCTCAGCATTAACATGGCATTTTCCCATTTAGAAACCTAGGTTTGCAAACCACTTACTCTTGTGCACTAAACTCCATGAAGAAAATCAGTGTACATATCTTGTGGAGACACAGACATGTCTGGTCTACTGCTGCCTCCTTTGGTTAGTTTGCACCTCTTAGTTAAATCCAAAAAAGGGAGCTCAAACACGGAGGTCACAAAATACCACAGTTGGACTTACAGGTGGAGACACTAGTTGACTAGTTTTTTCTCGATGCACTTTGGTATGGGAAGTGTGCCGTTTAACGCAGAACAAGCTTCACTTCCTGTCAAAAAAAGGCTGTCAAACAGCCAGAAAAGTGGCAAACATATCCTTAAGATATTGTAGATATTGTGGTGTAGACTTTTTAGATCAGTCTTTTACATGACCAAAATATTTTGTGTCCCTGCTGGCAGCCATGGTTTTAGTAAGCGTGGGCCTCCGTGGTTTCATATTTTTGAAGCTTACAGGGTACACAGGGTCATTGCTGAGTCAGACCCTTATAAAACACCACATTCAAAAAACTGTAACTGTCCTTTAAACCAGACATATTGTATGGCTTTTAGTTAGCCATAAATGCAAGTTTTCAATTTGTATTGCTAACATTTCACAGATGGAAACAAATTTTACCATCATATTTTCTATTAAATATAATAGAAAATATCGTAGTTTGTGGTGGTGAAGTTTGCAAACCTGGAGCTGGTTCTCCATGTTCATCTCAAATTAACGAGAGACCCATTTAATTATAAAGCTGCGGCACTGCGAGATTGGTTCATGTTTAAGTGATAAGGAAATACAAATCCTCGTAATCCTCGGAACTGAAACAAATGATTTAAAACCAGCCTCTGCTCTGAATTGTACAAACATTGCTTTAGTCTCAAATTCTTCTTTTCCACTGACTGAATTTAATTTAGCTGTATATTAAAAAACTGCAAAGACACGTCACAGATCAAAGTTAAGTTTAAGGCCTGATTACAATAAAAACAGTAAAAGAGAGGCAAAAATATGAAGCCAAGGCGTCGAACGGTAGTAGGCCTTGCTCTAAGACAAATATGGCAAGATTTTCCACAAACAAAAACCCTTTTACAACCAATTTGTTTCTGTAAATAGCAGTCTCACCATTACACTGCAGGGCCAACATATAGAGACAAACAACCATTCACTCACACATTCACACTTATGGTTTGAATGTTTTTGGACTGTTGGAGAACGCTGGAGTACCCAGAGAGAATGCACAAAAGGGAGAACATGCAAACGCCACACAGAAGGGCCCTCAGTCGAACCAAGATTTTAACTGCTGACGTTCTTGCTGTGGGGCAACAAAAGCTGGCCACAGCACCACCATGCGCCCCTCTTACCATACTGTACTGCCACCTCCATCTTTACCTATCCTTTGTGTCCTTTTATGCAACACCTACTGCCCTCACATCCTTATTCACATCACCCAAGAACCTTCTCTGTGCTCTTGCTCTTTTCCTTCTCCATCTTCAACATCTTTTGTAACCAATATCACTATCACTCCTCTGCATGTGACCAAAAACCATCCCAACCTTGCAAAAGTTGCAGCAACCTGGAAGGCAAGGCATGCAACTGCTGAGACCCCTGTCCAATTAAAGTAGACTACACACCTCTGTTCAAAAACATTATGGTGTTGAAACTGGTTACACAATGTAACAGCCACAGAAAAACAGCACCATCATGTTTCTATCATTATTCTCTTTCTCAAGTCACTGTACATCGCTGCATTATTCGCTGTTCTGTTTTGTTCATCTGTGTTTCTACTGCAAGATGAAAAAGGTTTCTACTGCCTCAAATGATTGAGAACAAAGATAAAGTCTGGCTACATACAGTATAATGTTATAATACCATGGCACCCAAGTGTAGGGCCCCTTTCGTGACGTAACTAACTGCCAAGAAAGAAAAAATAATTTACAGCAGTAATATGTAAATAGGAAAAAAATACTCCTCGACTGACTGGTAGTTTAATCAGGATTCCCTCTATGTATACCAGCATTTATACTAAATGCATTTTCTTTTAGGCATGTTTACCACTACATTATTTAAGCAAATCCTAATTAGAAATGGGGATTGTACTCAGGCCACTAGGCATAATTAACAACATATCAAAGGATTAATTAGGACGCTATGGTAACTGAGCAAGTAACCATATAGACTGACGTCATTTCTGTGGAGAATAAAAAGAAATTGGAATTTACATTGCAGTTGCAGAAACAATGCTACTCCACGTTGGAGCAGGTTCCTCGTGTCTCACTGCCTCCTCCCTTTGTGAGGTGAGGTGCACACGCTCAGCCACACCATGGACCATGCAGGAGAAATATACAAAGTATTGCAAGACAAAAACAACTGAAGTGTGGCGTCAGTCCAGTTGTTGATGGGCAGAAAGACCACGCAATAACAATTACGCACGAGCGGCTCCATTCAAAAGTTTCATTCTCTTACCTTTTTTTTTTTTTTTTTTTTTTTTTTGGAGAATGATGACAAGAGGTGTTTCTGTGGACGCCCTCCCTCGCTCCTCTGATGGTGATGACCCACAGAGAGGCTGCTGTTGAAAAGCAGGAGAAAACAAACAAGACAAAGCGGGTGCGATTCCTCTGTCTCTGTTCAGCAGGAGGCGGCAGAGCACACGAGCCGATGTTTCTCCAGCGACGGGTCCTGGATGCGTTTAAAGCACCACATCTGATGCTCAAGTGTCTTTTCCTTTCTTTTAAATCGCACATGCTGTCACAGTCATGTGACCACTCACCGCCGACCAATGCGCTGTCTACAACTCCTCCATCCTCTCTCTCTCTCTCTCTCACTCACACACACACACACGTCAAATAATGCTGCAGCCCTTAACAGCTGCAAGAAAACACACATTTGCTGCATCATTTAATTAGTTCACGTGGTTGCACTGCAGCCCCAAATGAATAAATGTTATCATATAATATTCTTATTCATAAAACTCATGCAAACACATGCTTTTCTTTGTAGCTGCACGTTCATTTAAACCTGGGGTGGGCAGGATGTTTTTGGTCTTGGTGAACAACCATTACCTATTTGACTATAATCCATCTGCACTGAGCATCACTTACAACTTCTGATAAAATATACAGTAAGCCAGCTCCTTGTGGTCATTTCTTGTTCAGGAGGAAACTTGGACTATTTAAGGTTTCCTTTGTAGATCGAAAATGTTTAGTTTGTCCTGAGGTTGTCAGAGTAGCCTAAAATTAAAAAAGTTTGCATTTGTTATTAAAGCACCGTGAGGGGACCAAAGTGGAGCACTAATGCGTCCCAATGTGCACAGCCTCCACTAAATTCTATAATCCGTTGCTATACACTTTTAGTAACTTTGTGCAGACACTGACTGTCAAACGTCTCCACATCATTGGCTGACAGCTTACGTGAAAGTCAGGCGGTCATATTGAAAAACCAGGAAGTGGCCGTGCATATGGTCAGTAGCTTTTTATATGGACTGCGTCCATAAAAATGAATGTACTCTCTTGTTTTGTGACCAGAGGTTTGTGTCATATACACAATTGAAGAAGAGCTGAAATTAGTGACTGAGACCATGAACTGCTTCACGTGGTTTTAATGTCTCGAGAATTTTTCGAAGACACGAACCAAACAGAAGGACAGGGAACATCTTAACAGCTGGATAATGCTGAACAGTGTCCGTGTTGTAGGAGGTCAGCTATCTGAAACCAAGTAAATAAAAGTGAAAACTGAAAAGTGCTATTGGTCATTTAGCTGAAGTTCGTTTCATGTAGCTGTACACCAAGATTGAGACGAGCACGCAGGTACTGTGCAGCACCAACAAAGCATATAACCTCACATTATTGTTATATAGTGAGCGAAATCGTCTCGTCTCGTAGGGGTCCTTGGCTGATAATATTTTGCAAACCTTATTTGTAAGCTCCGAAATTTTGCAGTCGGTTGGAAATGTTTTACAACCAGGAACCACAAGACAAGGACTCAGAAGCAAAACAGTTTAATCACAGGCAGATAAAGACTAAAAAACCGTGATACACTCATCACAAGGATCGAGAGGGGAGGCAGCACTGACACCCTAAATATATGCATGGAGACGGGAACGCAATTAGACACAGGTGCAACTCATCAGGGTGTGGAAGATATTCAGAGGAGCAGGAAACACAGGTGTGGCCATTAATGAGAGGAGGATGTTGGCGAGACCAAAATATGACAGGTAAAACTGAAGTGGAAATCAAAAGATGATTCAGGACAAACCATGACACAACCATTGTGCTCTCCACATCCACCGTGAATGTGCCCACTTTTTTATTTGTTCTACATGTGAGGAGAGGAGGTTTAATCCCCTCTGCGGTAGAACCAAGACAATGCATTGTTCGTCACCCACCAAAAAAAACAAATGGACACTTATTCCCCCCCTGGAGCATGAATTTGCTCAGTTCATTTTATGGTGGTCTGGTTTTCACATTATGATGACCGGTTTGTGCCAAATTCAAATTTTGGCAAGAGGAAAACACAGTAAGTCCCTAAAGTGGAAAAGATTCACCATAAGGGGCGTGTTAATGCATTTTCACAGCAGTAAGTGTTTAAAGGAAAATTTAAGACCAGAAAGTCAATGACTCAATAAAGGCTGCCATATTCTGTTTCCACAAAGAGTTACATTTATATTCTGCTCACATATGCTGTCACTGACATAGGTGGATGATGATATTTACATCACATGGACAATAGTGGGCCTTAGTGGACTTGCAAATAAGGGGACTTTTCGAGTTGGCCTTACAATCAATGAACATTCATCTTCTTGGGACACTGAAAATCAATATCAAGTCAATTTTGTTTCACTCAAATGCAATTGCCTTTTACTTCATGTGTATATGTTTTAAGTAAAATGAAGTTGTGGAAATTGCTGGTTTGCCAATTCAAAACATTATGAAGTCTTCCTAAAAAATGGCAGTAAATATAGACTCTGTCGTAGTCTTCAGCTCATATGTGTCATGAAGGTGGGAGAAACCATGTAGTTAATGCAGCGCAGTGACACCAGCCATTCTTATCCTATTTTTAAAGATGAATTAAAAGCTAGGAGAGAGTGAGGGGAGGGAAATATTTTTAATTTATGATACATGCAAAACAGCTGGCAGCAGTTGAGGCTCTCCTTGGGTGACATGTAATATTTTGAAGCATTTTATTGAACTCAAATACAACACCTGACTGTTTGGGGTCCCAACTTATGAGGACTTAGGATGGGAATGGTCATGAAGTTTTTTTTTGTATTGCTTTGTTCCGATAATACAGTAGCTCACATGCTTTAGGTTGCTTCTATAATCACTGTCTGTACCTGGTACTCCTTATGTTGTGAGGACCTAAATATGTTTCCACAGGCACATTATGGAGACATGTCTTCGTTATGGGGACAAAAATCATCAAGTCCCTATAATGAAAATTATTACATTTTACGGTGAAGACATGTTTAAAGATATGCTGAGGTTAGAGTTAGGTTAAGGTTAGGGTCAGAGTTAGGGTCAGGGCACCAGTAATTATGGTCAAGGTTAGAGTAAGCCTCCAGGAAATTAATGCGATGATCAATGCAATGTCCTCTGAAGTCATGGAAACCAGTGCGTGTGTGTGAGATTAGAGGACTTTTAAATGACTGCAGGAAAAACAACATGACTCTAAGAATGTCGATGAATGTGTAAGATGAGGCTTCATGCTGTGGCTGCACTAACATGCCTTCTTTTGCCATGGTTCCATTGTTTTGACATTCTTTGCCACCTGCTGAAAGTATCTTATCTCTTACCTCTGAATTCTCCCTCTTCACTTTTTCGTTTCTTCATACTCCTACATCAAAACTCATTGTTTTTGTTTGAGTTACACAACTGATGTTATTCACAGCTTAAAAAAAAAAATATATATGTATATACATATATACACACAGCCACATATGAATCTTTCAGCAGTGGGCCGTGTCTGCTTCGTCTTTCTCAGCATGTGTGAAAACCTTTAGGCATTAGATTAATCCAGCTGACTATAGTGGTAACAAACGATCTTAGAGACCACAGCTGCTTTTCAGGGACTGTGCAAATGTGTGCTGCTTTAAAAGGAATGACTAAGCATAGGTGCACATTTACTCACTCACTCATCTTCTACCGTTTTTATCCTCCGCCTGAGGGTCATGGTGGGGCACTGGTGCCTAATTCCAGTTGACATAGGGCAGGGTACACCCTGTACAGGTCGCCAGTCCATCACAGAGCCACTTAGAGATGAAAAACCATCCACTGCCACACTCACACCTATAGTAAATTTAGTGTCCAAGTTCCAAATCCCCAAATCTGCATGTATCTTTGAACTGTGGGAGGAAATTGGAGAACCCCCCCAAAACACACACACACGGGGAGAACATGCAAATTCCATGCAGAAAGGCAGTTGATCCGACCGGGTCGCGACCTGCATGGTCTTCCTGCTCCAAAGGCAAGAGTGTGCACATTTAATCCTACATTATGTTTTGTGTCGTCCCCCAAAAGAAACTGCACAGCAATAGCTTTCAGTGAAATTGTTGCATTTCTTTATCGGCACTGCTGTAACATGGAATAACATTTTAACAAAACTAACAAAAAAATTATTCAGAGGCGGTGGATATAAGAAAATTATGTGAGCACTGATTTGTGCAAAAATACTGAAATTGCAACCTGGATTTTGTAATCTAATATTTAGACACACTTAGGATGGATTGGGAGTTTTCAGATCTGTATTAAAAGTGATCTGTACATGAACATGTACTTCAGGTTTATTTCAGGTCTAAATGTGTCTTGAATGTGCTTTCATGCCAGGGGAGAACAGATGAAATTGTGCTGCAGAAAGAAAAATAGATTTAGGAACAAAATACCAACAGAAAATGATCCCATCAAAAGATTTGCAACAATTTCAGTAACTATTTTACATGATTTAAAGCAGTGTGGTCTAATCTGTTGCATAGTTTTCTTGGATTTTCACCACAGTTTTCTTCTGTTATCACAGATACAGTAGAATTTATATTGTTCTGTACATGCTCGAGCAATGTATTTTTATCAGTTTTGTATTAGTTTTAATGTATTTATATCTTCTCTCGTGGGCTGACAGAGCCCTGATCAGTGACCGCACTGATGTGACCTTTGAGTAGCTTTTGTTATGTTTGTGTCTGACATATAAAGATGTTTTAAAAATGGCCCCCCCCCCCCCCCCCCCCCGAAAAAGATCAATCTCAGATCTGCTTCATATACTGTAGGACGCCATTTTATTCTGAGCCAAAATATGAACCAAATGTATATAAAATGTCAAACGTTTTTGAACTCCTAAAGCAATTCATTCATCTCTATTTTGACTCAGCTGTCATCAGTGTAGAGATTATTAGATCTGTGGCTTGGGAAAATGCACTTTCACAATAATCGTGTTTCGACACAGCTGCAGGGTTACAGATGAATGTCATTTTGGTGGAAGCTACTGGAGGAAACAGACACAATTATGGTCTAGTTAGTGCAGCGTTAACTGCACTCATGACTTGAACACATGTTTTAAACTCTGTGGTGTGACATAGTTTTGTCACTTGTGAGGTTTCATACGGACTGTTAGACATAATCTTGTCTTTCTACCTCTGGTTGTAATTCCAAGGGACGATTTAGCGATGAAAGCCCATTACCATTATGGTTTTCTTGCTGTATCTTGTGTATTGCTTTCTCATCATAATGGAGTTTACCCAGAGCCTATTTAAATGTCCAATCTAATGATTACAATGTAGTGGAGAAGAATTATTTCCCAATTTTATTTAAAAACTGAATTTATTTGTTATTTACTTCTCTGTTTTCTGTCAAGATGTTAAGATTGGGAACTTAGTCTTAGAGTCAGTCGAGCATAGAATTCAGTGAGGAAACTGCAGACCTGCTTTTAAGAGAGCTGAGCGAGGACACAGTCTGTCCATTGAGAGAGAAGCATCAAGGCTGCCTAATAGATCTGTATTTATTATTCAGACTTTGGCTCCACAATGCACCAAATCTTTTTTTGCAAGGAAATATCAACATCATGTGCCTTTAAGAATCAGTTGTGTCATCCCATTTTATTTTGTCTGTTTATTGGTTTACCTGCCTGGTTTTAATTCAGATTTGTGATAAGAACTAGAACACAGCACTTTTTAATTCAAGGTGCTTTCTTCTTCCTCTAATACATTATAATATAAAAGGTGTCAGTCTATTACACTTACGCTGACTGAACTATGGGACGTTATGTGCATCTTGATGGTCCTGTTCAATAGTCCACTGATTACCATTTCAAGATAAATCAGAACAGTTATTTGATTTATTCGCTTTCTACATTAATTGGCCCAGTAGGTGGTGTTGTACATGATTATAAGTAAATTCCAATTTTTCAGAATCATCTATATAGACAGTATATATACACAATTCAAGAGTTTTTGTTTCAACCAATAGGTGTATATAGTGGCATCTCTATTTCCTCCCACTGCACAAATTTGAAGGCAAATATGGGCACAAATAAGGACATCATGTGAGGCCGGAGTTGACATAAGACAGTTGTACATAAAACATTAAACTATGCAGCAAAATCAAACATATAAGCATAAATTAATGCAAGAGAAACTAGCTAATATGACGGTATATTTAGATACAGACTTTCTTTGGCTGTGATTCATCTGCATTCCTGTAGCCTGAGGTGTGGGTGACCTTAACTGCTGCCAGTCAGAATAGTGTGATTGAGATGTTTACTGTGTGGGAACTATCATGTACTTTTTTTTTATAACAGTTATTGCTTTTAACTTGGCAGTGAAGGTCCTTGGAATTTCCCTGCTACATTGGAAAACTCTAAAATTGCCCGTTAACATGATTGTAAATGGTTTATTTATTTGTATATGCTGACCCTGAGATAGACCTGTCCAGAGCGTATTGTGACATTATCCTAATGTCAGCTTGGATTAGCCCTAGCTCCCCCATGACCACCAAATGATAAACAACCAAACGATAACCAGTATACATAATGGATGGATAAATTCCACTTTAATCAGCAGCAGGAGGTAAAAGTCAATATCAATAAACCTGTGAAGAAAAGAGCCTATTCAGACCTGGCACATCAGAACAGGTGTGAGCACTCCCAGTCCATCTTATCTGTGTCCTCAGATAAGATCACAAAAACCATATTCGGAGGCGGTTTTAGGGAAGCACGATGCCACATGAGCTGGGCCTAAGAAACACAGAATTTCAATTGAATACTCTGAATTGTCTTTGTTATACAGCAATTCATTCCTTACGCTTCATGAAAAATGTGTGGTTCTCAGTTGATGGTGCAAATATCATGTGTGCTGCTTTACTTCCCAACAACTGCTCCTTTGGCTCCTGACCCCCCACCCCCCACCCGTTCACACTAGCAAAGAATGTTAGAACTGACTTGAAAAATCTATAATGAACAAAGCAAAAGGTTATCAAAATATTTAACCTATAAATGGACTAATAATTTGATCATTTTTATTATCCATCTCTAATGGATAATAAAAATGATCTAACAGGTTTTTCTAGCATGTGACAGAAACCTCACTGCTAATCTCACAGAGGCAGCACTCATTTCAGGTTTGACAAACATTCCCAGAGAAACTGAATCAGTTCATTTCAGTGACCTTCTTCAGAGCCGCACTGTTCTCCAGCTCTGCCTAATGAGGACAAATCCTTTTATCCAGGTAAACTGGAGATGCAATTGGGCATTACAATTCTCCAAAAGTCAGGCCCAAGCTCCTCTGTTAACAACAGAACATTATGTCCCGCTTTGTACTCATGGGTTCTGTATAAATAGCTTCTCTACATGAGTCAGATGCACTTGCATTTTAGGATGAGAGACAGCGTGACCCTGGAGGATGGTGAGAGTGGAAATGCCGGTTGTGATTGCTGTGCACTGACTTCTCAATAGTTGCATGGAGCAGCACGACTGCTTCTCTTCATGTGCTCTCATTAGCTTCTGTCAATCACTTTTGTTTTTATGTCAGAGGCATCACTTCGGAAGTGACATGTTTGATGACAGATGTTTTATTGGTATGTAGAGTTTCAAAAAAATCAGACGCAATTATCCATTCTTTCCTTTCTTTTGCGTGTCACTGTAGTGTAGTACCATTGACCTCCCTCTCTCCATGAGTCACAAATTATGCACATACAAGAGTAGGGGGGCTGAACACCAATGGAAGTGACTGATGGCATTTTATTTGCACTGGATTGTCAATAGGTATTCTCTCTTCCTGCCTGTGCCTTTATCTCTATGTTTTTTTCTGCTGTTTTGAAAAAGCACTTCACACAGCTCCAGTTCATCTCTCGACATATCTGTGGATACGAAATAGTCCAGTTCCACTTTAGAATAGTGCATTACCAAACACTGTGTGTGTTTCAAAAAATGATACCATATAAAATATATCTTTTTCTGAGAGGAGAAAAATGCTTTTACCATGCATCAGGAAAAAATGTAATGCATAGTATAATGTATGGGTCAAAACCAGTCCCATACAAACCAATAGGTATGCTGACAGTCCAAGACTCTTTTTTAAATCCTTTGCAAATTCTATGCAAGAATACATAAGTATATACAGTAGGCCAAGATACACTGGTAATATCATACAAGATGATATGGCAACACAGTACACAATGCAAAATACTAAGTTTGTAACATAAACAGCCTTAATATTCAGATGACAAATGAAAAATATTGATTGCATCATATATAGGCAGCTCATATACAGTAGAAGGTATTGATTAGTTGAGAGAAGTGATTTAAGGGTCTTTCTAACAGTTTTGCATGCAAATTAAACAAAAAATAAAAAATAAAGGCAGAAAATTCCATATGAAAGAGTGCAGTAAAACAATTCGGAAGTTCCATGGTGAAGGAGTCTAAGGCACCTTTCTGGTGCGTTTGTTGGATATAATTATGGCCAGTTTTTGAAAGAAAAGGGTCATTTGCATTGGTAATTATAATTATGTGGGTAGGGAAATAAATTTATTCACCTCCATGTTAATCATGCTGCAGTATGATGGTGTTGACAAAAAGTGGCCAACAGCAGAGGCTGAAAAATCACATATGACTTTTGTCAAATCTGAACTTTAGAAAACTGGTGGGTCTTATCTGCACCACCATATCCTCTGATCACGTACATGTTCAGGGTCCCCTGGTTGAATTTAGCTGTTAGAGGGAGTTACAAAAACCTCTGATCAATCTCCTGCTTGATGAATGTAGCAGATCACTGATGATGTGTTGATGTTTCTTTGGGGGGGAAGTGACACTGCTCAGTGATCTGTGTCTGCTGGTTTGTGCCACAAGGTCCATTGAGCCTGGGATCAATATAAACCAGTTTAATCTTGCAGGTAATGTAATAAACCAGAGCATTAGTGTTGGATGAGTGTGAGAAAAGAGTTTCCATCATCCTCTGCACCCCCACCCCACCACAGTGATTGAAAACCACCTCTGTGAGGAAATAGAACAGGTATGAGGAGGAGTATAATGAATGTGTGGGCCAGTGTGAATGTGGATTATTTACTGGAGTAAGCTGAGGGGTGAGTAACAGGCAGTTTGTCCTTTTTTGTGACTGCATTGGAAACGGACCTCTCTAAGACACCGTTATCTTGCAATAGATTAAAACTGCTTCCACCTCAACTTCAATCACAGGTTTAATTTACTAACCACTCACAGATGACCCCAGAGACAGTTACGGGGCAACTCCAAGGATGTTTGCTGAGAGGAAAGCAAACTGCTAATGTGTTTTTATTACTATTATTATTATTATTTTACACACACAGGTGTTGAGTCGGGAACATCATCCAACAAGCAGGATTGTTTGTGGAGATCAGGTAACATACACATACCAACGGATTTATTGATCTGCTGAGGCGACGCTGGTCATACTGATTTTCATGGGTGACCAGAGATGATGATAATCCACAGTTGAAGAGTGATGTCAAGGCTGTTTCTGGCTTCTCTAGCTTCACGGGATCAGAAATAACAGAAGGCAAACCTTCTGCTTCGTAAACACACACTTAAAACTTCACACGAGAGATTCCTGCCTCTGCTGTTTCATCTCCGCTCTTGTCACTGGATTGAACAAATCCAGTGTCACTGGATTGCACTAGACTCTGTTGAAAAATATGTGATAACATGTGAATCAAAATCTGATTAATCACATCCATGCAGTCCTGGTTGCTATAACAATGAAAAGCAAATTTTTGTCTGTGATGTGTGCATGCATCAGCTGTGGTCTCTTGTTGGCTCTCCTGCTTGCCTGTAGTATTTTGTATTGAACGGAATCATTTTATCTTGGCTTATCCAATTATACTCATTTAAATATCATCCATATAACGCAGCCTCATTTGTTTGGTATTCATCTAAAAGTGGCACAAATTACATCCAGTATGACAGAGGAAAAAATAACATTGCATTATGTCCATCCATGAATATTAAGACATGGTTGCATCAAGATAAACTGTGGCTCTTATTTTCCATTAATCTGGTATTAAACAATTACAGGCAAAGCTGGCGTAATTAAAAGATAACTAGCCAAACCTCAGCGAGTGGAAAATAATGAAAACAGTATGAGGTAAATATGGCATCTGGATTTGTTGCATGTATTTCACGTCTTTATCACCTCACAGCTCTGATACATGTAACACCAGAAACCTCTCAACTGGTTTTTCCACCACTATAACCAACCCACACTGTCTTCTGTCACACATGTGAGCGTTGTGTTTTTCAGGTGGAACGTGCTGATTCACCAACCACTTGGCAGGTCACCCTGTTCTTATTTCCTCCCAGTCTGCACAGCTGTCCTCTGATTTCATCAATTATTGTTTTTAGTGCAAAGCTCTGGCAGCAGCTCTTTGCAGAATGCACTGCACACTGATCGTGGACAGCCTCCAAACACTTTTATAACATTCAGCAGGATTACGTGACTATGAAAGATGCAAAATTGTGCACCTTTATGACTGATGCATATTTAGAAATAGCACCGAATTGTATAATAACATCACCGTTTTATAAAGGAGGATTTGTTTTGAAACATATTGTTTGGGTTGCGGTGGTGGATCACTGTGTTTACTGCCCCAAAGGATCCATGCACAGATACTGCAGACGACTCACGTACTGTTTTTATGGTGTATTATGGAATTAAACTGCCTGCTCATTCTCCCTCAAATTCATACTGAATATCAATGCACAGTACATCTCTATGTGTGTTTGTATGTGTGTGTGTGTGAGTAAGAGAGAGAGGAGAGACACTTTGTCTACAGGAATTCAATTAAAAATAAATGTGCTTTCTAGCGCATATGATTTATGGTTAATTATATGATTTACTTGAATGGTAATTATGTTTCTATAATGGCAGTTGATGAAAGTTTTAGTGCCCATTTTTATATAAGATGCAAAGGAGAATGTGTGTGTGTGTGTGTGTGTGTGTGTGTGTGTGTGTGTGTGTGTGTGTGTGTGTGTGTGTGTGTGCGCGTGTATGTGTGTGTATGTGTGTGTGTGTGTGTGTGTAGACTAAAAGTCTGCATATTTGCATTTTTAGCTGATGCTCTCATCCAAAGCAAAATTTACCGAGGGAACAAAATACATTGCTGCTGGTTCTGGTGTGCCAATTCACCACTTCTCCTCCCCCAATTATTGCAGTGTACTGTACAGAAGGGCTGAAATTGGGCATGTGCAGCTTCATGTGCTTTGTCCTGTTGACAGGAAATTGCTGTGTCTGCCTTCATTTTTTTAGATGTCAATTTCTAGAGAAACCCCCCACAGTTATTTGATGACCCAGAGTCTCCATGTGGGAAGAAGGCACACCAGAGAAGAGCAGTTTCAGTTGAGCTGCACTATAAGCTCACTGTGGTCCTTTGGGATGGAGGCTGGTGAGGTAGAGGATGTGAATCCAGGGTTTAGCGTGACAGAGCTGCTGAATAATTCATGTCCTCCCCACCCTGCCTGCCTCCATGCCGTTCACAGAGCATCAACTCAGAGCCCAATAACAGTGTGAATGAAGGATCTTTGTCTTCACCAGTCACTAAATCTTAAATGGGCTACTCTGTTGGTTTTGGAGTGATGTACTGTATACTGAAGCAGCCGCTGGATAAGGACATGAAGATATGACAAGGAATGTGATGCTCTACCTGAACTGAAGTTATACCATTAAGAAACGAAGACACAAACACAGATCAGAAAAATAAAAAAATCTTTCTTACCATCAAAACTGTAAAGAATCAAAAAGCTATGGTGAAATACAGAGAATATGGAAGGATACTAACTCATGCACAAAGGGATGATGAAATGATGAGAGACTCTGTTACAAGAGGAAGAGAAAGGAGAAACACAGGTGATGCAAAAGAAACTAATAAGGTAACAGGTGGAGTTAATCAGGGCAGATAAAGGAAAATACAGAGAGAACACACAAGGGAGAAGACTATAAAGTAAAACAGGAAGTAACGGTTGTTAAAAATCCACAAGGGAGGATCTACAGTTGAGCCAGGCATTATAACAGAAATACATTGAAAAAAAAAATATATAAATAAAGCACTTCTATTTTCACTCCCATTTATCATAACTTCAAATATCTAAGATTTCTTTCCTCTATAATCTTTTTTTCACAATTTTGTTAAAATCACATCACATTTGCTAAAATAATCCGTTCATCTAGCAGGGCCATGTCATTCCCAAGTTGTGTCCCAATGTGACTCTGAACTCTCCCTCACTCTCACTCATTTTCTACCGCTTTATTCTCCACTGAGGGTGGTGGTGGGTACTGACATAGGGCAAGAGGTGGATGGACAAGTAGCCATCGCAGGGCCACGCAGAGACAGACAACCACTTTCACTAAATGCACACACAGGTTGGTGCATTTGGGCAGCCTGTACAAAGTGTCATCCTTTACCCTAACCATAACCAATGCCTAACCTTAATCTTAACATAAACACAATTCACAAATCCACCAGTATTTCTTTGTCACAAATGTTCTTTTTTTTTGCAAACAAACCCTCTTTGAGGCCACACATTGGCATAGTGGTTTGCACTGTTGCCTCACAGCAAGAAGGTCTAGGTTCACGACCTGGCCTGAATGAGGGCCCCTTTTGTGAAGTGTTTGTATGTTCTTTCTGTGGGTTTTCTCCAGGTTCTGCAGTTTCCTACAGTTGTCTAAAAACATGCAGAGGTTAAGTGGACACTCTAAATTGACCATATGTATGAGTGTGTGAGTGAATGGTTGTTTGTCTCTGTATGTTTGCCCTGCAATGGACTGGCGACCTGTCCAGGATGTACCCCGCCCTTTTCCCTATGTCAGCTGGGATTGGCTCCAGCACCTCGTGACCCTCATGTGGAGGATAAAGTGGTAGACAATGAATGAATGAATGAACACTGTGTCTTGTGTTTATTTGCATAGGTTTTGCTGGCAAAAAGACAAAGAGATCCTGCAGAACAAATGTAACAAGTTTAGAATTGTGTGGGTGTGTGTGTGTGGGAAAAACAACTTGTTTTTCAATCTTTGCATTGCAGTATTGGTACAGAGGGAGAATGAAGAATGCAATAGTTTGCCGCCTGATTCCTGGTTTAGTCTTATCATTACAGGTTTCCTTCATGCTTCTCTCTCCAGCCTGTGACTTAAAATGAAAGTACAAAGCCTTGGTGGTGGACTGCATCTCCTGCTGTGTTTTCAATGCATATTAATTTCTCCCCACAGCCTTTGCTGGAACACGTCAGACCCACACAGCTGTGATTCCCTCCCCCAGTGACAGCATCCTCCTCATTCTTCATGTCCACTTCACCTCCTTGTGGTTCACCCACCAGTGCTCTGCTGTGTCAATCCTGAACGTCTCAAGCTGTCACAGTTAATCTGCAATGTGAAAAATAGAATGAAGATAAAAATAAATTGCATGTTGTGCTCCCTCTCTCAGTAGAAAGTTCATTCCTTCCTTCTTCATGGACAAAATGGTCTGGGGAGAATTAAAAGTTTTGACATCAGAAAATATAATTAGCCCTATCTTAGGGGGCACTGGATAATGAGTTTGACACCACTTTAGAGGTATATATCATGTGAAGCTACAGCCAGTGGGCGGTAACTATAAGCTTAGCATAAACAGTTTAATGAGCTGGGTTTGGTTCAAAGATAAAGAAATCCACTCAGCGGCAGCTCTAAAGCTCAGTATTAAAGGGTCAGTGGTGTGGCATTCAGTAATGTCAGCAGAAATTGAGGAAAATATTGATTATGATTTTATTTATCTACAATCACCTGAAGGAGACAGTTTGGTTTCATGTATCTACAGTGTTAAGTTTGTGACAAAAAAACCCCCAGCAAAAGCCAAGGAGAAAATACAAAGCCCTGGAAGGAGCATGGAGCGGCAACGATTTGAAAAGGGTATTTCGAGGAATTGTGTTTAATTTTTTGCACAAAAACAAACCCTGTTTTTTCATTGACATGTTGCTCCAGTTTCCCAGGACAGACACATTTAACATTGACTCAGAGGGTCTTTCTTCTTTTTTACATTACCTAAAGGCTGCAGCAGGGTCCACATACACATGAAGGCTGAGGCATTGGATATTAAGTTGGTTCCAATTTGCAACTTACACCACTAGATGGCAATAAGTTCTACAAACACAAAAACTTTAAATCAGGAATTTGCAAAATCAAGTCTTGACTACACAAAGATTGCAACTGGTAAGACAAATGACTTTAGAGTTGTGTGTGTGTGTGTGTGTGTGTGTGTGTGTGTGTGTGTGTGTGTGTGTGCGTGTGTGTGTGTGCAGAATGTTCACACCTAAAAATTGCAATTGCTACAATTATAAAGCAACACTCTTTAATTTCATTATAAATCATGCTTAATGCTTAGCCTATTTGAATCTTTTTAACTGTTGTCAATTTTGGTAGAATCTATTTACTGTTAAGAAACAAATGTGCATGCTGTACCTGCTAATAAATGAAAATGAAAAATATGTCAGACTCAGACTCCTCCTATTTCTGACACTGGTTAGGGTTGAAATACTGCACTGTATGAATGTGACATTTTTTGTCTCAAGGAAGCCTGTGTGATGAGGTTTCCTTAAACAAGACACTTGTTTGCTGAACCATCAGCATTACATCTTGATGTAATGAATGAATCTACATGTAAATTGCTGAACGCCAAAACTGTTGGTTAAAGTGCTTCGATTGGCTGCCAAGATTAAAAAGTGTTATATAAGTACAGACCAAAATAAAAATGTAAATAGGTTTGTACTGTATCTTGCATTACTCTGTTTGACATGCCTTAGTTTTGGGTTTATTTGGCATTTATGTTATCAGCCTTGGTCATCTTGCTCTGTTGATCTGTTCAGTCATTTAGGGTCTTGTCTGGTGTCGCTTCCTCTTCTACTTTGTTGTAGTTTCCTTTCCTTGCCTTGTCTTGCATCCTGTGTTCCTGTCTTAGTTCCTGCCTTTGTAATTGTCTGCCATACCCTGATGTGATTCACCTATGCCAAACTATCCTGTCTCTCAAGTCATCTCAGGGTTTGGCTGTCTTATTTCCTGTTACTGTTTCTTGTGTTCTAAGGTAATTTTGAATCCTGAAACCTTGACCTTCACCTGCTTCCTCATCATTTTGAGAATTTCTGTGCCTTTCTTTCTTTAAAATTAGACTTGTGTTCATAAGCCCTGCATTTTTGTCCTTATTTTGTCACAGTTACACTAACGTTAATTTATATGACTACTGGTATTTTCTGTCCAGATTTTTTTTTTTTTTTTGTTTATTTCAAAATGTCACTTCATGTATTTCCTAAATGTGGTGGTCTCTTTCCTCCTGTTGTACTTTTTTCATGAGCATATAAAAGACTGGCACCGGTAAAAGAAAGCTGAAAATAAATTAAGAATATTCTGGTACTGGTACACTTATTATGTAACTAAAATAGGTCATGATGAATATCCAAATTTTCATAAGGATGTAAGGTTTTTTTTTTTTTTTTGGATTTTCTAACTTACTGACTTTGCCGCTTTAAAACTCCTAACACACAGAACACATTATCATCAGGTCACACTCACAATGACGATGGAGCGCCAGGGAGACCGTGAGGCAAGTGGCAGGAGAGAACAAGGAGGCGGATGAGAAAGGGCAGAGGCTTTGCTGTCACCAGGGGCACGGAGCTAATGAACACACCACAAGGGCAAGAATAACAGTAACAACAGGAGGGCTCAGCTCCTGACTGAACATTACATCTGCCATGATGTCCTTGATGTGGCACCATATGTTCCACCAGGAACATACTTATCTGTGCTTGTATGTACTACACCCTGCACAACCCTAACAAGCTTGTGTTTTGTATTTGTGATTTGCCTGTTTATCCCTGCTCCTTGCTTCCTTTTTTTCCTGCTGTTCCATTATTAGGCTGACAATTAAATATGAATTCCCATGCCACGTGGCGGGACTGCAGCTCTGTTCCCTGGGCTATTTGTCTCTTCAATGTTGCTCACACATCTAGTAGACATCTTAACAAAATCAAAAATGAAAAATGTAAATCAATATCTGATCTTCACATGAAGCTATGGTAAAATATGAATTGTCTTGTTTCTGTGAGTAAATATAGAAACCTACCTGAGAACAAAAAAATCATAGGTCTGAGATTAGTAAGTATTTAAATAATGGTTTTCTATTCTTAATGGCCACTCAGAACCCTTTAAAGTACAGTTCTGCCATCCACACCCATTCACAAGCACATACAGTGTATTCTAAATATAATATGTGCCCAAAATGTATTGCCCTAAGACACATTGACATGTAAACTAAGAGCCAGTGATCACAATTCTGACCTTCTGACTGGAAGACAGAAGGACACAGAAAACCCATCTTCTTCTCTTTTTTTTTATCTGTGATGTTGAGGAGGCTGCAGCGACACCATGGTTAGAAATCCTTTAACTTTGCCCAGTGCTATGAGCTTACCCTCAGCTGGGTTTGATCATAGACTCTAAATCAAAAAGTCTAGTCCAGGAAGTGAGAAGCAGAAGCAGCCACCAGGGGGCAGCTCTGCTGGTTGCAAAAAGAACTCTGTTTGAATGGAAGCCTATGGGGAAATGAGTCTATTTTTCTCTTGGATTATCATGACAGTTAATATTTTTCTGAGGAGTTAACAATTAAAATCACTAATTGTATGCCTTCTCTGATACGTGTAAATGTTTTAAATTATGTTCCTATTTAGAGGAAGATTCAGATGATAAAGTATGACACATATGAGTGGACATCAGTGTGGCTGACAGCAGGTATTGTCCAATAGGGGCCTTTTTGCAGGTGATGTCAGCTGGTCAAAATGCAGCAGGATTTATTTTTGAAACCTGGAAAACTGGATCCATTTTTAGATGCAGTCTATTGGTTTGATTACGATCGGTCCCGAGACGTCTCTTGAAACAGCATTGGTCGCTGTTGCTGTCAAAACCTGTTTACAAATAGGGCTATTTCCTTTTCCATCCCTTTTAGGGTCAAAGTCACTTGTCAGGATGAACCTGTTAGATGTTCATTCTCTGACAGACTGATTGTTGCGCACAATGCTGGCTGCTGATGACTTTCACGCTGAGTCTTGAGAAAGCAGAAAATCTAAACTCAGAGAAAGCTGAGCTTGTTCACTTGTCTAGATTTGCTCCTGATCCAATGCTTGCTCCATCCAAGTTTGTGCGCACTTGAGAAAAACCCCACCCAAACACAATTAAAACACCAATCAATCAAACCAGCAAGTGTACAAAACACAGTTACAGTGTAAACATTGATGTGCCACTGAAAAACTGATAATGTAAACAAAGAAACAATATGTCTGCTGGAAAATACTCTAAAGAGTCCAGCGGTACAATTTTTATCACTTTATAACAAAGATTCACAGAGCTGCAGATGCCAGATGACCACCAGATGTCATCAGTGTTACCGTTTTATCATATTTACGCTCTACAGTAAATCTACTCCAGTTTGAGACGAATATAATCTTTTTGTTTGGTTTTATTTGAATCTCTTTACTAAAACCTGTGTAATTTTGCTCTGCTTCACTTCATTCTTCACTTCAGTCTCTGCTTGACTTCAGTCTTTGCACAGCTTATGTCCACATGTTACATGATTTCCTTGAGTTTCTAAGCTCCTGTTGCATATTTCAAAGGTGATATTTACTATAAAATGCAATATTTATTTAGGCGAGGAAGAAAATCCTTGATTTATGCTGGGTTCCATGCGCATTTACTCTGACACAGTGGCGCCTACAGTGACTTAGACTTGTGATGGAACCTCACTAGTGTTTTTTTTTCTTATTTTGAAAAAAGGCTCAGGGCTTTTAAGAGGATATATAACCAAGAACTAAGCTGTTTCAAAGATTAAAGTTTAATTTTATATTAGGGCTCTGTTACGCATGAAATTAATAGTATTTATTTCACTTACTTCAAAAACTTGGATGGAACATTTCTATTATTTTAAACACCATGATTCTATCAATAAATGTAAAGTAAGATTAGGTTTTAATCACGGGATTAGGGAACAAGAAGCCAATCAGACGGAGGTTGTGGTTGTCACTTTTACATATGCACGTGCTGAGGGAATCCGTGTAAGGTGTTAAATTTGTCGTTTTAATAGGGGTCACCTAGCCCTGACAACTCCCTCTTTCCCCTGGCTGAAATCAATAATGGCAGGACATCAAACAAAGTCATTGTTATATAGAGCAAATGTGGCTTTGAACCGGTTTATTCTATCCATCGAAGAGGGGGGAGGAATTTATAAGTATAATTGTTATGTTAAAAGTGTCTCAGCTTTGTTCAACCCTAAAGCGTCTGATTGCCTTGTTGTCTGTCTGGGCTTCAAGTACTCATGTGCTATAGTGCAGGATCAAACTTGCATTTGCCTGGTCCTCTTCTGTATCTCATTATTCAGTATATTGCTCTTGGCGACCTTGAGAATTGTTTAAAATTCACAGGATCATGCCAGGAGTTCAAAATGTGCTTTGGTTATTTGCTCTCTGCTGCCGTCTGACACGCCTTTTACAAGCACTTTAAACCTTTATGATCATGTAAGATGGATAATTGCTGCAGTCTAATCATTACACAGCGGCTGCTGCTCTGGAGGGAAAGTGCATCAGCTCGGACTTTGAAGTCACTCTCAAGCAAAAGTTACACTGTGCTGTTTTAAGATTAGAATATTTATAATGCAGACATTATACGTTATATAAACATAGATAATGGCCGTGAACTAAAGGTGGCCTCTTCATTCATCCTGCTCCAAATAAAAACCAGCCAAAATTCACCCAGTCTCTCGACATGTTTATATCTACTCAAATATAAAATGTCAGTGTTGAGGCTTTCTGTTGCCCCCAAGTGGACATTTTTATTGAAAATTATACAGCCCACAAAAGCCACAAAATGACCAAGAAACCATTGGATCTGTATGATTTATTTTATTCAGCCACTAAATCACTTAAACAAAAGTTGTTACGATTACCATCCTTTACAATGTATACATTTCCCAGGCAGAGGTTGACATTTCAGCATCATACACACAGGTCTACTTTTTATTAAAAACATTAGAATATGCTCTGTGCACTAAAATGAAAACACTACAGAAATAAAATTGTTCTGTTACTAAGCCACAACATATCATTTGGATGTCAAATCACAAAGCTTGAGAAAGAAAGTGTGGCACTACAGCACTAATAATTAATTTACCTATTTAAACACAAACTTAAATATTTTATATGTTGGAGTGGGTAAGGGTGTAGTGTGCTTCATATTTACATCATCCCGTGTGTTTAGACCACCAACCTATGCCAGAAGGTAAAGATTACATTAAAAATGCCCAAACAGAGGTGTGGACGTATGTACATAAATTACAAATCTTCATATTTGCAACAGAAAGTACTCTGTGTGTGTTTGTGTGTTGACATGCATCCTTCACATGACTTTGCTGGTGAAGATAATGTATATGGAGTGAATGTTACAGTGCATTCCAGGACAGGTGAGCTGACCCACTAAATTAAAAAAATATATACTACAAATATCTACTATGTACAAATATTGATAAAAACGGAATGATTTAAAATGATTCTGACAACCGAGATTGGATTTGGATCAAAGCCCTTAAATTATAAATGTCATAGTTACTCTCAGCGCACCTTAGTGTGCTCTTTTTACGAATGTAATAGATATGAAAAAAATGATACAATTCGATGCATTTCTGTTCTTAAAAACATCAAGTAATCCATCAGCAGTACTTCAGTCTGTATTCAATAATCATTTCCACACCAAGTACAAAAACATCAATGACGATGACAAAGAAAAATTTATGTGAATAATAAAGTGCAGCTAAAAAGATAACTTTCCCAAACAATGCACTTACAGAGAAAACACAAGCGCTACAGCAGTCACAGACAATGACTTGTACAGCAAGGCAAATTGAGACAGACTATATCTTTCTTTTTCGTCACCAGCGAGTACACAACTGGAAGAGAAAGCTATACAATACTGCAGAACTCAGTGTACAAGGCACAACTGAGCCTTGCACTACAGCCTCAAATGTCCACCTACTGTTGGACATCACAGAGTGCAAGGAACACTGGGGTTGTATAATAAAGTTCATTTTGGTCCCTGTTATTTATTTTTAACTATATGTCATGTTTTCTGAAGATGCTTTTTGGTTATAGGGGAACAGTTGTATGTCGCTCATGCTCGAGTGAAAATGTCCACTCCCGCCAAATCACTAGATTTTGGAGACTCCATAGAGAATCTCGATTAAACTAAAATACTAAAAGAAGTGAAGATCCCCCACTAAGCCTGGATGAGGCTGGTCTGACCTGAAACAGATACACTCGAAGAATGAAGGCAAAAGAGGCATGATTGTTCTAGACAGGCACTTAAACTCACAAATGTTCTGGTTTTGTGGGACAATTGCTGAGCGCCTTCTTATCTCATGTCACAGTAAAACAGATTAATGATTTATTCGCTGTTCAGCTCACTGGTACAGCTCTCTGTGCAGATACTGTTCCTCTTCTGCAAACCAATTTTAATTTAATCAGCTGTTCTGAGGAAAACAACCCATGCTATGGAAACTTATGGTGGATTTCTGGAGATACTGTTCAGAATGTTGTCTTTATCACTAAAAATAGATTTTACTTTCAAATTCAGTAACAAGTCATTTTAACAAAAATGGGAGTAAATATGTGACAAATATGAATAAAATACAAAGCAAAACTTTAAATTATTTCATTAGGTCAATTAAAATCCTACGTGAAAACATCAGATAATGACAGCTTGAGTATTCAGTAACTTTAAAAAAGGTGCAAACAACTTGCTCTTCATCAAGGGAGAACTGAGGTGTTTTTTCCTTCGGGGAGAGCTCCCTCTGGTGGACACAGACAAAGTCAAGCTGTTCAGCATCTACAGTGCTTAAGTCTACAGTGATACAGCATTGCAGGATGATGACCCACAAAGTTTTTTTTTTGCACAGTGAATTGATTCTCAAACGACAGCGCTCATTAACCACATAAAAACAAAGTGACAGTACTGTAACAGGCTAAAAAAGAACAGAAACATAAGCAGATGTAAAATATATATATATAGTGAAATAAAGGAGTATTTTTTAAAAAAAGAAAAGAAGGTTGGTTGATTGATGCAGACACTTATTTTCCGTATTTTAAAAGATTAAAACTTACACACTTACCCTCAACTTTCCATCTACATCTGCCAGACAACAGAGCCAGTGAGTATTTGTTTAACTGCGGGACATGAAAAGGGGCAGCAAAAAATATCATGTTGGAAAATCACGGAACTGGTGCCCGAAATGTGGCGACTGTGTGAAAAAGCAAAACTCTCCCGATATGTATATGCCTAATTCTAGTCAGCAGACCCTTTCTGCTGTGCCTCCTTGGCCTGACGGAGAGTTTGTTAGAAAGCTAGAAACAGTCGCTCAGAGCTGAGAATCAGCTCCAAGGCTGTTGAGCTCGTCTGGCGAGTGCTTTTCTCTGGCTGTGGCACCCGTCTGTCGAAAGCCGGCTGCGATCTCGTCAAACGTCCGGCCCTTTGTCTCCGGCACTTTGAAATAGGTGAAGACGAAGAAGATGAGAAGCAGCACCGTGAAGATGATGAACACATAGGGGCCACATGCTGCCTGTAGACAGGAGTGAGAGCAGAGACAGTGGTTAGCTCAACTATCATCTGATAGTGAAGGTTGTAAGATGGATTCATTTTACTCAAGAAAACATGTAGTTAGGAACATTATATTTCATTATATTTTACCAATGGAGTTCATAGCTTTAGTTTTTATGTATTCTTTTTCAACAAACTGAGAGGAAATAAAAAATTTGAATCATTAAATATGATTAAAAGATTTATGAATTACAGTATTTCTGCAGCAAAAACATAAAACTAACTAAATTACTAATGCATTCACTCAAACTAATTTCTAGTGTGAGGATTTCATTTTTCAGGAGTCCGATTAATGAATGACGACTGAGTCTAAGATAAAATGTACTTTCAAATGAATTACTCTGGAAATCAACAACTGCTCACGAATGTAACCAAATCCTTAAATAAAGAAGCTTAATGGACAATTACTACTACACCTCCTCGCAAACATTCAATTCAAATGTCACCTTTGGTCGTATATGACTCACCTGTACATACTGGAAGCACATTCCCACTATGAAGTTGGCAGTCCAGTTGGACAAACCAGCTACAGCAATGGCTGAAGGCCGAGGTCCCTGCGAGAACAACTCAGCCACAATGAACCAAGGGATGGGACCAGGTCCTATCTCAAAGAATGCCACAAAGGCAAAAATGGCCACGATGCTCAGATAGGACATCCACTTGACCTGGTCCTAAAAGAACCAAGAATCGTGGTAAGACTGCAGGTTAAATCAATACTGTAAAATCAATCAATGTATATCTAAGTTCTTATAAAAGAGAACTTAGAACTTCTCATCATGAAGCATGTGTTTATTCATGTACCAGCAGAGCCAAGGCAATGGTCATCAGGACGGCAGACCCAGCCATTCCCATCAGCCCCACCAGGTGCAGAGACCTACGTCCAGCTCGCTCTACAACAAAGAGCTACAGAAAGAGAAAAATGAGATTAAACAATGAATAAACATCAGCTGTGTTCTAATAAGCTGTGGTGTTCGCTGCAAACCATGTTTGGGAAAAATACTATACAAGTAAATACATTTGCAATAAAAGTTCATTTATTCATGTAACCTCTGACAACAGGCATCCTCACACTATTTAACAAGAACAAAAGTAAATTATGATTTACATCACATATTATACCTTAAAAAATAGCAACAAAAAGTTCTTAACTGTTTCTTTCTTGTGGGATATTGATTTTTCCATATTATTAAGAGAAATACTTAATACTGTACTCACCGACACGACAGTGAAAGCTGTATTAACGACACCCGCACCAATAGTGGCATAGACAGGCTGCTCAACCCCAGCTGTTTCAAAGATTTTTGTGGAGTAGTAGAACACCTATGTAGAACACAAAGAATAAACATGGGATGTTGTTTTTTAAGATGTTTAAAAGGTCAAACAGAAGTATTTCTGATGTCACTATTGTCTCTTTTTTCTTGAGAATTTCAATTGCAGTTGTGTGAAACTCACAGCGTTGATGCCAGACAGCTGCTGGGAGAGCTGCAAGACTACGGCAATGATGAGCGGCTGGCGGTAGAGGGGCGACTGGACAAGCTCCTTGATGGTCACCTTCTTCTCCCTCATCATCTGCCGACTTTCCTCCTTCATCTCCTGCATGTCAGCACTCACATCTGTGGTTCCTCGCAGTTTCTTAAGCACTAAAATGTGCAGATAAAAAAGTACAAGAAAGTTAACATTTATCCCTGTGACGCTGGTGAGTCAAACTGGCAGGGAACTCTGTTTAGATGATCGTAAGGCTGGGCTACACGAACTAAATCTTTATTATGATAAGAAATTTTCAAATCCGTTGAATAATTATTGAGATGGCACAAACATTTACACAAATTTGAGGCAAATTATTTATAGCAATTATCTGTCTCAAAGTGTGCTTGCACAGTGCATAAACATTACATCAATATATTTTGCACCTTTGTTATACTGATATTGAAAAAAAATATCTTACAAAATTGCTATTTTATTATTGCCTAGCCCTAAAGTGTGGCATTTTTTAAATAAAATATTAATATTTGATGCCATTTAGTAGATACCTCATGAGTAAGAACACTAACTTCCTCCCCATTACTTTTTATTTCTTTGTAACAGCAGTTACAATGAATAACATCCACTACGTTTGTGACCTCACCTGTCTTGGCCTTATTCTCTTCATTCCTGTTGATGAGCAGGAAACGGGGACTCTCTGGGCAGAGAGGCAGCAGGACGCACTGAATCACGGCCGGGATGAAAATAAATCCCAGGAGCAGTGGCCACAAGCTGTTGCTGCCCATGATTGCCTCCATTCCAAACACCTAAAACCAACCCAGACAAGCACAACCAAGACATGAACCATGTGCAAAAATCCCTGGAAGGGATTAGTAAGTGCAACAAAAGTTTAGATTTACACACTGTATAATCATTCAGCTTAGCCCTCCACTCCTCTTGACAGAAATCTTACAGAGAAATATTTTTCCACCAACCTGCGCAATCAGAATGCCAACCACAATGCCCAACTGGTGCAGCGTGCCTAGGGCTCCTCGTAGAGATGTTGGGGAAATCTCGCCCACATACATGGGCACAAAGCCTGTGGAGAGGCCGGAGTAGAGGCCAACCACAAAACGACCAATGATCAGCATCTCCCATGAGCCTGCCATCTTTGAAAAGCCCATCAGTGCAGCGGCGATGAAGGCCAGGATGTTAGCCATGAGCATAGAGTTCTTCCTGTGGACGCCAAATAATCAATAATCCTTTTTGAGTTACTAGATTACCATTCTCCCACTGATTAATCCTGGCACTAGTACATCTACAGAGTGTATTGTGTACAATCTAACAAATTGTACACAATACATTCTTTTTTTGTTATAACATTGCAAGGCAGTTTTAATATTTAAGAGCATTTTTCAGTACCTTCCAAAACGGTTGACAAACAGTCCAACAGAGAAGGAGCCTATGATACCCCCGACAGAAAAAATAGCGACAGCGATGGACCAGATGGCAGTGAGGGAGTTTTCGGTGATGGGTTCCTCGTATCGCTGGTACCATGTCTCATTGATGAAGTTCTCAATGATCTACAACAGTAAAAGAGACACATTTTAAAGTTTTTGTATAAATAAGAAAGTCCACATTTGACTTTGACTGAGGATCATTTACAAAAAGGAGAATCACCATGACACAAACAGTTTTAATGTCATTATTAAGTTAAGTTATTCAGAATAAGATCATGTGTCCTTTGTTTTCCTCTTGCTCATGCCCATACAAGGTTTGAACTGAACCGTTGCTAACTGACCAGCTGATGGCAGCACTGGCAGATCGTTATCATTTCCTGGCAAACAGGAAGTTTACCTGTCATCTGAGGTTTCTGTCCCCCACCCGCCTCCTTCTCCATTACAGAGGATTTGCGTATGTTGACAAACAGGCCTTGCAGAGTTGGTAACAGAGTCTAGGCAGCAGAGTCCGTGTTTGTTTATGTCACAGTTAAAACATCTCATATGATTCAGAAAGGTCAGCACCCAGTCTGTGCCATCCCACAGCTGTGTGACTGACTGCAACATAATACCTCTGACATACTGCTGTTACCAAATGCTTACTCCAGCTCTGTCATGTGCGATAGTGTAACATCACCTATATTTGCTTTGAAACACTTGACTGTCGGCCTCGTGTCATGCTCAGTAATGGTATGTGGAAAAAAATACTCAGCAGTGTCCTTGCCAATGAGTTAGAGTGGCCCTCATTTATCAAGGACATTCAAGTGGTGTGGGAAGAAATATAGAGTGACACGGATCCTGGGTCACATCTACTATCAACTTACGCTCACAAGACCTTGCTTAACGATAAAACAAGTGCATCATCATATGATTAGTGTAGTGTACCAGTGACCTTCAGCCAATCACATCCACTTTTTAAAACCTGCTCCATTTAAGAAGAACTGATTTTGGAGTTTTGTAAGGACAGTCATACAGAAATGAAATCAAAAGTCAGAATATGACACTGACGTTTGCAGGGCCTTTCCAAGGAATATGCAGAGTATGGCTACAAAAAAGTATCAGTCACTTATTACATAATAACATAATTGCCTTATCTCATTACATTGTTATTCTTTGCTGTCTTTACTCCTCTATTAAAGTAAACTGAATATATTATAAAACACATCAGGACACACATCGTTTGATTTTTAAAAGGCTCTAAAGCAACACTACACAACTTTATTTTATCTTAACTAACAAATAACATCTTCAAAATAATTTTCTTGGGTCACAGAATGAACAGGTTATTATTCTCCAGGAATATTAACCTGTTGGCAGGAAAAGCTTTAAGCTTTAAGAGTTCACTGAGCACTTTACATCCACAGAGACTGAGCAATATATCGCAGAAGCTGACAGTTGGCATGATGGGATTGCATGATGTCAGCTACCGAAGCTCTATACCTGAGAATTGTGTGGAGTGTTGTCCCAAGTTTTAAAAGTTAAGTTCCCTATAAACAATCATGGTTATCCCTGGGTTAACAGGTGGAGAAAGAATTAATGCCACAGCCGGAACTCACACAGGAATTTGTAATGCTGCCAAATTTAGAGAGACAAAGAAAAAAATGAGTGTGCCCACCTAGGTCTTGTGTCCCCACCGATGCTGATCAAAGCTGGAGATGATAAAAACAACCCAGTTTTTGTGCAGTGGGAATGGGGCATTAGACAGGAGCTTTTATTATGGTGTGTTTGCTACTCATTTCCATCAAAAGTTACATATAATGTTGCTTTAATTGCTACTTTAAGTATTTAATATTCTTGCTCAAATCAACCAAATTGCTGCCTGCATCTCAAATACAACGAAGCATATTGAAAATAAACTGCAGTTTAGTCAAATTATGAGGCTTTAGCACCAAAGTGGCACCTTATGATTGGTGGCTCATGAATAGGTGATATTGTGTGTTGTGATGGAGTTATGTTCCCTCCGCCGTTTAATCTCAATACACTGCTCAGTCCAAACTACCAGCTGGCTCTTACCAAACAATGAAACAGGCTGTTTATTCATGCTCTCTGGCTGTTAGTGTGTTGTCGGAGCTGGCTGTTGGCCAGCTTGTCAAGGTGAGTGCCGTGTTCAGTGCACACAGGGAACAGGGACCGATACAACTTCAACAAGTGAAGTTTTAAAAATAGCTTTGAATTTTAAGTAGATCTAAAAAATATTAGAACACAGGAAGTGATATTAAGTATTTTTGATATGGAATGCTTCAGTAACCAAGAAGAAACACAAACAGCTGTGAACTCAAGAAAAAAAATCTTTAAAAACAGCAGATTGGATTATCTACTAGGACCTCAATGATTATATGATTTCCAAATAAGGACATGCCATGTCCAGAGTGGAAGAGGCTGACAGGCAGGAGGAGTCATGCATGACACAGCAGCAGGATAACTGCAGTCTTTATCATATACTGGAGCACAGAGGGGAGAGTTGCTGGTAATTATATTTTAAACTTATTTGTAATCAAGTGGTAATTAACTAATAAAGAAGTAGAAGCAAGTTGAGCAACATTTCTGTTGCACAGTCATCTTGAACTATATAGCTTATGATGCTGCTAAGACCTGAGAGAATGCCAAGAGGGCAGGCCCATACAAACCCAGTGTCTAACAGACGGCACATTCCCCGCCTCCCGCTCACTCTGCAGCACCTCAAAATGCACTCAGTGGCTGAGCACCACGGGGACGTACATGTGCTGCTTTCACAGTGGAAACAAATCTTATGCTATCAACAACTGTAGAGTTCCTGAGGCAAAACACAAAATAAGAGGCTCATAAGTCTTTTCTGGGAATATATGTATATATAAAGAGAATATATGCCTAGCCAACAAATAAAAATAAAATAAAAAATAATACTGCTGCTACTTTATAATTGTAATTTTTAAAAGTGCAAAAAAAGTCAAATATTTACCAACTTCAGCTTCATATATATGAGGGGACAGCTATCTTGAGGCTCTGTAGTATGTCTAGGCAAGGCAATATAGCTTTATTTTTATAGCACATTCCATACACAAGGGAATCTCACTGTGCTTTACAAAAAGGATTTAAAATTTGAAATTTAGACAAAATCCTATTAGAACATGAATAAAACAGAGTTTAGAATAATAAAAAGAAGGAAAGAAAACAAAAATGTTGACTAAAATGGAACAGAAAATATGATATTGAAGCATAAAAGAATAATTCTCCACTCTTGATAAACAGTAAACAAAACATCACATAAGGCTTTCTCATAAATATTTACATTGCTGTAGTTTTACAATATCTGAAGATTGGACGGAAAGATTTTGAGCAAATATTTCACGGCATAAAATCCCCTCTGGAACATCAGCTGCCCATTTAATCATCCTCTTATGACTCAAGAACAAGTACACAAGAGATCATATCTTTACCCAGACTTAACCTGTTCAGTGCCGATCCCATTCACATAATGGTCCTTCACAACAGAGTGCTGAAAAGCTTTGACAGTGTGCTTAGAGAGGACAAGTAGTCCAGACCAAAATCATTGGTCCTCCCAGAGAGAACAGCACAAACACATAGGACTCTGGATCAGAGACAGTCGGCCTCTGCCCCACTGAGAACAACACAGTGTTAAGTCAGAGGAAAAATACAAAGAGCAGGCGGGGCTTTGCCACGTCTGGTGACACACCTATGACCTGCTGAGAGACAGCTGTGCAGACAGAGGGTGTGTTCAGACCACCACTAACTGAGCAGACAGACATTATTAACATACGATTCATTATAAACATTCCCCAGGAAATTTTTATTTTTTTTTTCAGTGTACCTGTCTGTTTATTAAACCAACAGAAGATTTAGTCCTTGGGGGAGAAGCATCTTTCATATTACTCTGTTTAGACATGGGGATAGGTGGCTGACTTCCTTGAGCATTTCATTTCCTCGTCTGGCTTTTCCCAGCCTGTTTTGGGCAGGAAAGGTCCAATTTTGGGCATGGATACACTCTTTTACACAGGAATTACTTAGGGTCTGTTAACACAGACATCCTTGGAATTTACTGTAATTGCAGCTATTATTATTTTGCGCATCCCCCACACCCATTTGGTCCAAATTGTTTTTATAGGGCATTGTGAGGGCTTCTTTTATTTCCACAAAATGTTATCAGGGGAAGTGAAAAGGATTTAAACTATATAAATAAGAAGAATTAAAAAAAAAATCACAAACCCTAGGTTTAAAACTATCGTGGGAATACTGTTTGTATGCAGACTAATAACTCACCTTCTGAGGGGCATTGATGACGCCAGTGTTGTAGCCAAACTGTAGAGAGCCGATCACAGCTGTTCCAACACACATCAACAACGGGAATGTTATTTGCTGCAAGTGAAAGAGGGAAGAGAAATGTGGTCAGTGGAAAAAATAACCAGTTTGACCAGTTTATCAACATTTCATCCATTGGTTAAATGGTTAAAGTGTTGGGACGAGTACAGTTTGATTTAGAGTTTAATTTGACTGAACCACAATGCATCACACATTGATGACTGGAAATGTTTCATTTTGTAGCAGTTGTGCTTCAGTTTCTCTGGAAAAACAGACTCAGCTGCTATAGTTGTATAGTAACTTTACTTTGAATAGTTCAACCTGTACAATTAATACACAGATAAAATGTTTACAATCTCAAACTTCCTTATGTTGAAAAGTAATAAGTCAAGAAAGATGCCTTTTAAAACCCTCTCGGACAATTCCAGGTCAAACCCAGGTGTTCTCATGTTTTATGACGTGTTATTGTCTGTGTTTCTGTTGCAGCTCCCATACCCACACGTTAATTAACCAGAACAAAGTATGGTGCTCTCAGTGTCCTCTTCTCAGACAGGAAAACTGCCTCAAGCAAGCTACAATTTAACTTTCTGTTTTTGTCCAGCCAAAACTACTGTCATGTCTACAACTGGTGCTTATCGCAAATGTAGCACACAAACATCAATAACGATACTTTTTTTTAATTCAACTTGGTTTTCTCCAAGTTCTCTGATTTCCTCCCACATGTCCAAAACGTTAATTGGACAACCAAAATTGCCTGTAGATGTGTGTGAATGGTTGGTCATCTCTATATGCTGGCCCTGCAATGGACTAGTGATCTGCCCAGGATGTAGCCCGCCTTTTGCCCAATGTCAGCTGGGATTGGCTTTATAGCAGCCCATGCAACTCTAATGTGGAGGATAAAGCAGTTGGCAATGGATGGATGGATGATCACCATATCTGGTCTGGTCATAATAATGTTTTGCCAGTAATCTAGTTGTGGGATTTTCAGCCAGCCTTTGACACCATGATCAAGATATTGTAAGTTCCTAATTCCTGATGTCACCTGACCCATCAAAACATGATAAACTAAAAAAAACATGCACATATTCTTCAGAAAGTGAGTCAATGGTTGATTTCAGCATATTCCTACTTCTTTTTTGGATCTGATGTAAACCTCCACCTTAAATCAGAGCAATAAGTCCGTCAGTCAGAAAAAAATACTCAATAAGTTACAAGATGCTGAAAAAAAGCTTTGTAGAGAACTTTCATCCACTTCATATTAAAATCAAGATAAAGGCACATTAATTGCTTGTTCCGCTTTTGCTAAGTTTTAAGTAGGGATGCACTCATTTGTTATTTACATTTATGATTATCCAAAGATTGTATGATAGTGTGCAGAGCTAAAAGAGCTAAATCAGTATTGGCCCAAATGGAAACAAGGGCTTGAGAAAAATAAAAGCTCTCCTTGCTGATTTGAGTATAACTGTGAAACTACTGCTAAACAGTTGGAAGTCAGCTGAGAAGGCATTCAGACAAATGCATCCTCAAAACGGCCATGAACTACTTATAGTGGTTAAATGGCATTGTTCATTGTGACAGAAGTAGCCGTGCTGACACCCTAGTGGAGTTCAAAGACTTTTTTGTGTGACCCAAAATTCTTCACTTGCATAATGTCATGGGAGGAGAGCAAAGAGAGGAGGAAGAAAAAAAGCCCTCTGGAGGCTGTCACTCCGGCATGCTCAGTCTAAAACATGGGCTGGACTAGAAAGACTTTGAGGTCCGCCTACATCTCTGAGCCAATAAGGTTCTAGTTATGGAGGGTCATTAAGTCCATGACAAGGACGTTTAGGCAGAGTAAGTAAACATACAGATACACATACACTTTTCAGACATTAAGGCTTAAAGGACCCATGTTGCCAAAGAGAAAACCAACCAGCACTCAGTCATTTAGTCAAAGATCCACTCCTGATGAGAAATAAGAATTCAATATACTACCAGCTGTTTCTCAATATAAACACAAAAAAATCCCATCTGTCCCCATTGAGAAGTACACACTGAACTCAGTGTAGGTCTCCCCACCTCTGGGGAAGAGCTGGAGTTATTTATGAAAACGCCCCTGAAGGTGAATGTTTGAATCCAGATGCCAAAACAGAGAAAGCAGCATGTACTCATGTGAAATTAAACACATATCTGTGACATCTTTACCTTTAACCCATAAAAAAGAAGACCTCCCTCAGCCTGGCTTCAGTATATACAGTATGTAGAGACAAATATGTAAGTAGACAGCTGCCATTATTTGTGTGCGATCGTACTGTATTTGCAGCCAGGGGTTGCTATGACAGTTGGTTTAAGCAAAAGGCTTTAATGGATTGGTAATGTTCTGATCATCTGCCACAAACAAGACAGGATTGTGGATGCAAAACAACTTTTTCCTTCTTTGAGGAATGAGGAAATGCTTTGCTTGTGCCTAAGAGCCTTAAATTTGAAGAATCCACATCTGTTCTTTTGACTTTGTTGAATATAAACGTATATACAATAGCGCATCGACACCAGAGAAGACAATGGGCTATCAAAGGCTGGTAAAACTGGATGCCATTCCAACCAGTAAAAAAACAGTAAAATATTACATGGATGTGGAACTGACCTGCCATTTTGATTTGCTGTCAATAGTTACCTCTGCCAAGGAGGTTATGTCTGTCCGTCTGATTGTTTGTCTGTTAGCATAAATCAAAAGGTTATGAACTGATTTTGATCATATTTTCAGGAAAGGTGTGTAATGGGACAAGGAATAGATGGTTAGATTTTGGTGGTGATCTGGATCACCATCTGGATCCAGGAATTTTTGGTGGAGGTCTGCGTTCTGCGAGTGCTTCTAGTTATAAGTGTTTTTACAATATTATCAAGTAAGAAAACCTGCTCCAAAAATACATGAAGGAAATAAACATTGGAAATGCTATATAAAAATAGGAAGTCGGTCACCAGGTTACTTCCACACTCAAAAATAAGGCCAACAGACCAATGTACAGCTTTAATCTTAATATTAATGGAAATAAATGTTTTTGATTATTGGTGACACTTAAAATAAATTATTTTAACCTAGGTCCGACAGAGCAAAACCACCTGTGTCTCTTTGAAAAAAAGACGTGACAGTAACACAGTTCCTTGTACGTGAGACAGCAGCACAATATGTGATCTCCTCACTGGGGACAATAATAAAACCACACCCACAAACTATTTTGTGACAACAGCCTTGAAGTCATTACAAGTGAACAGTCATCAGCCGGTGCCTTGGTTCTCTACAGCACCTTCACTGATTTCTGTTAATTGTCTTTTCAGTCAGCTGCAGCTTTCAGGTGTATTTACATTTCTTCATGGAGTTTCTGTGTTTGTTTACATAAATATGCTGGTTATGTTAGCCACTGACAAGGACCTGGCATTAGACGGCATACCATACTAATCTACACGTAGCTTTCAGCCTGATTAGAGGATGTGGGATTTCAATGTGTGAGAAAGATAGCACTTTTAAAACTGATAAAGCAGCTTTGAAAGACGTATCTGAATAACGTGCAATGTATATGTTAAAAAATATGGCTAGAAATTCAAATTTGGCACCCAGAATCTGCTGCTTTACCAGTATGCTCCAAAAAAAACTTTTCCTCTTCAGACTAAGCAGAAGGAAGATTTTGTATTAGTCATTTAATTAAATATCCGTTCCTCCACTCCTTTGACATCAATGCCAATGTGCCAACTTTAGGTGAAACAATATGAGCCATGTGGTGTGGCAGCAGCCAATAAAGGCTAGCCTATCATCACTGTGGTGCAATATTTGCAAATGGTGGCTTCAGTTGATCAGCACCACAGCCTCCTGATTATAAATGGGTAAAGAGTGGCAGCTGCAGACAGCAGGACAGATAAAAAGCATGTTCATAAGGCACATGTTTTCTACATATTGAATTAATAACAAGTAAGACAAAGTATACCCCTAGAGCTCTTAAAACATTAAACCTCTAGTAGGCAGGATTGTTAAAAGAATAGTTGATTGCCAAGTCTCATCTCCAGGTTGTTGAATATTAATGTTTTCAGTTGGCAACATGTTGTCCTGAGGCCCTCAGACAAAAGTGGGGTTTCAAATACATGTGACCCAAGGCAATCTCTCCATTTCTTAAACGTTAGACAAATATTGGCACATTTTATTGTGTTTATCAAGTGACTCTCTTTCTGTTTTCATTAGGTTGTTTTGCTGGAGAGGCAGTTGATACCATTGCTGAAGTAGTATTTTCTCCAAGGCTGAAAAAAATCTAATTTTCTCTCAGATTACTTGGTTTAAATTACGTTACAACTTTTATAAAATTACTGATCACTGATGAAAAAAATATATGTTGCATACCCCAGTTTTTTTAAATAAAAAAACAAGACCATCAACAGTTTCAAGATAAACAATTCCAACTGCACATAAAATCAGATTAAAAATATTTCCTTCATCAGGGCCAGATTCACAAGATTCTCTCTGTCCAACATCAGGCAGTATTTAGTTGTATAAAAAGTTAAGGCAGAAGAAGCAAGCACTTCTCTGTAATTTGGCTCATTTCAGTTCCTCTTGCCAGAGTACCAGACATGTGGTGATGGCCTAAGTCACTATCACCACACCCCTCTTCACATTGCAGCTTGTCTCAGCTTACGCAGCTGAAGGGAATCCAATATGTGCGCACAGAACTCACTCACTTCCACCCCCTTTACTCTAAACTTCTAATCCTAATCTGAGTAATGGAAACATTTCTCTTGTAGTTTTAGTGTATGTTTTAACATCAGTGATGGGTCTGTACTTTACTGTAAGTTATTTAGGTTAATGAACAGATAGTAAAAAAGTATTTGTTCTGTGCATGCTGTACTACGAAATTGTATCACTGCCACAACGGCAAAATAAATATAAATATAATACAGTATGATGTGTTTTTGAGAATTGTTTTTTGCTTATTATTTAATTTTATTTCCCTGTAAGTACTAAATATTTGGGGAAAAAATAAAATCATAAAATAAAGTGCACAGCAGGACAAGGACAGGTGCTGTTAGTGTAATTTGCTTTCTTCATTTGGTTATTATTGATGAGCAAGTTCATCCAGGTTCGTGTGAAGCTACGGGGGAAGTACCCAGTATCTCTACAGCAATGCCAGCATAAATCCTGATGAATAATACAACATACATTTGCCTATACAAATTTGTTTTCAAAAGCACTGTTTGCTTTCTGGTCTTCTCTGCACAGTTGTGCTGTATGCTCAGTATCAGTATCACTGAAGTGGATTTTAATACCTTTATGTTTTTTAATATGACACCCTACATGAATACTTATTTAAAAACACAGTGATTACATGTGCAGGTTAGTGTGCACAAAACCATTTAGTTTCTCAGAAAGGCAAATAAAACATAGACACTTATGTTTACTTTTTTCCCCATCCAAACTTTACAGCAAAGCCTCATTAGGCCTCATTAGGACATGGCTGTCAGTTGCACTCTAAAGGATACTAAAGAAAGTAAGTCATGCAGATGAAAATGAGGGACTCACTGTCTTGAAGAGAGAAGAGATTGTCAGATCTCTGAAAGGCTGAGGATGGAGAGGAATTAAGCCTGAGCTGGCTGTTGGCTCCAGACCGCCCAATCAAAATACCTGTGCTGTCAAGTCTGGCAGGAATCAAGTATTTATGAGCTGCTTGACCCCAATTAGTATTTATCATTCTTTCATTAGAACAGTGAGTTATCAGACTCAAACAAAGCCCTCTGTTATTCATTAAGATCTATAAGAGGGCAAAAATGATTTTGATTGAAAAGCCATGCAATTAATTGTAAACTGCATTAGAAATAGAGAATATAACATTAAGAAGTAAAATAAGATTGCACTGTGGTCTGTACACAGACCTGAGTCTACAGTGTGAACAGGACCACACCTTACTGAAACAACGATTACTAGGGCAAGGTTTAATGCAAGCATTACAAATTAAATTGCAACATTAAAACTACCTTGAATCAGTTTGACTTCACTACAACTCCAACTATACTCGTATGATTTCTTGTAGATTGGTGGGGGGTTCTTCTGTGAAGCTGCATTACAGCACTGACAGTTCTTCCACCTGACAATACTGGTGGAAGAACCAAAACACAACAGGGGGAGTGAGGGAAGGAACTGCAGATGGAAGGGTTCAAGGCAAATAATTCTCTATGGTAGGATGACAGCTGCGTATTCCCTCAGTGGGCTTTCACTGTGTCCACAAATGTGGGAACAGAGAGAGCCATTCCCATCACGTCCAGAGCAAACACAGCAAGTAAAGAGCCATGACAAAATGGTACGCATGAAGAAAAACAGTGTAGAGACATAGAACAACAGCAGCTAAGGAAACATTTTCTGACCAGAATGTCAGGTTGAGCTGGCGTGTGATGTCCACAGGGTTTAACTCATATTAAAGTCGTGAGAAAGTGGGAATGGGGAGATGAATAAGGTCGCTGGCATATGCACCTCACTCTGCTATGTGTCTGAATGTATGTAAAAGTGACCACAAATTGCAGCAGAACAGAAACAGCTTCGTCAAACACAAGATAAGTGCCGTTCACTTTCTGGATGATGAGTTGCAGAGTATAAGGGGAAATGTAAAGACTTACAAACAAGAGATCATGAAAATTTATAAAATAGTAAATATTGACTTTCACAAGCACTGATCTTTTTAAATGCCCTGTTATGAGCAACCAACAGTGCAAAACTCCAAAGCACAGCCAGAAGCAATTGATAAATGTTTTAGTATATTAACAATTTGGCCACAATGTTTTAAAAGATGGTATCAAGCATTAAATACCAAACTGCTTCTTCCTCAGTGGCTCTAAGATACTTACATTTAAGGCTCTTTAAATAAATAAATAAAATAACTAAAGCTCATATAACCTCAAGCAGCAAAAGACCAAGTAAACTACAGTCTAAATTTGGCAAATTTATATTTTTCTTGTTCAATGCAACAGAACAATTTTATAACGTGCATTTGTTTCAGGACTGCACATTTGCGAGTGAGTGCTACATGCAGTTTAAGTAAAACAGACACACGGTAATAGTAATACCAATAATAATATCAGGATAAAAAATATATATTTACAGTATGCTTACATAATCTACAGATATAATATCGATAGATATCGAAATTAACTTTTTATTTCCATTGGAGGAAATTACATGTTACATATTTTAATGCTCTGTTAATAAAACACTTGTGAGGAACATGAACAACGCTCTCAGAAACTACGCAATACTCTGTATTAATACAAATATTTTTCAGCACAGGTGTAAAATGAATACACAAATAAATAAATAGATAGATAGACAAAGTCAATGAACTCAATGAACTCGTTGACAGGGGGACAGAGCGGAACTAGTGTGCGCCGGTTGCGGGGGGCATTTTACGACACGACACCAGGATCCGACAAAGGGTTTTAATATCAAGTAAATGTAATGTAAATACAACATTTTAATGTTGTGAAGTAAGTATCGGATAGAATTACCTTTCCTGAGTCCATGACGGCAGCGCGTTGGGGGAAGTCTTTTGTTTGTGCCCTGTCTTCGTTTCTCCTGTCAAAGCGATACGAGAAGAAGCTTCTCCCTCAGCGAAGCGGTGAAGGCGGCGGTTCTGGAGCTGCTGGTCCTTCTGGTGCGTTCGCTCAGACGTCGGCCATCGTCAAAGTTAACTTCAGCAAAGTATTGTTAAAACCAAACTCTTCTGTCTGTTACTTGTTCTGGGATGGTTTGTGCGTTGGAAAGTCCGGGAGCTTCAGCAGGAGGTTTTCGGCTCTGAGTGTGTCTCTGTCGGAGCTCTGGCTGCTGTAATGGTGAGTAACGTCTTCAGGATGTGTGTATTCGGCAGTTGAGGACGTAGCGCCTGCTCGGCGTTAAGGAAAAAGTACCGGAGCTGGGTTACGATTCGTATTATATTCTAGCTGACGCAATTGCTCTTGTGGGCGTGTCTCCACTGGAGGGCCTGTCTCAGCAGCCAATCACAGAGCCGCGTGTTAATAATACAGACAACACATTCACATTTCTCGTAAAGTCTCGTGTAAATATATCAGACTGTAGCTTCAGTATAGGGTTACTTCTATGTCTGATGACCAACAGTTAAAAGCACAGTAGTTTACATACAGTGATACACAGAGACACATGTATAAAGTAGAGCCGCAGACAGACAGACAGACAGACAGACAGACTGTCTTGCTGAATTGCTGTTGGATTAAGTCGGACTATTCCCCTGACATCTAATCAGCCAGTCACATGGACAACCCGCTGTAGCTCAAACCAAACATGATAACGAGAATTAAGAATGATTTAAGTGACATGGCATGGTTGTTGGTGCTGGTCTTTTTGGTATTTCAGACACTGCTGATCTAGTGGGGTTTTAACTGGCAAACATCTCTAGGGTTTACAGAGAATGGTCCGAAAATATCCAGTATGAGCAAAGATAGCTCGTTGACACCAGAGGGTGACTAGACTGGTTCAAAATGACAGAAAGGCAACAGTGACTCAGATAAATATTTGCATAATTTCACACTGTGTTTCATTCCTGCTACTTTGTTAGTGGTGTCCTGTGTACCCAACAACTAAGGCTACTTAAGAGTAGAATTTGACACATAAAGACCTTTTTTAGACCTTTATTAGATTATAATTGAATGAATTGATAGGCATAAATGCATACATATATTTTTCTTTTTGTATTTCTGTGAAATGCAGATGCATTTGGCCCATCCCTCTCTGGGATTACAACACACCCATAATTTATAAAATAAATAAACTACACAAAATCATACAACAGTTAAATGCCTGTTATACACTAATGTGTTCCTTAATAATAATAATAAATACAAATAAATAAATAAATAAATACATAAATAAATAAATAAAGCAAATAGTAGAAATCTGAGTATTGAGGATTTTTACTTCACCTGTGGCTTGTGCAATTTTGTAATACCTGGCATGTAAGGTGTTCACATAAATTATAATTAACTGTCATTTTGATAAATTTTAACAGGTTTTAATTCAATTCAGTTCAGTTCAACAACATACATTATCTCAAGGCACTGTACATAGCAAGGCCAAAACCTTTACAATATTACAGAGAAAAAAGAAACCCAACAGTTCACACAATGAGCAAATGCTAGGCATCAGTGGAGAAAAAAAACTCCCTTTTAACAGGAAGAAATCTCTGACAGAACCAGACTCAAAGATCATCATCTGCCTCGACCGGTTGGGGTGAGAGGAAAATGGGGGACAGAGGAGAGGTGGGGGACAGAAAGGGGGGAGAGAAAGAAAAAGAGGGAGGTGAGGGAGAGACATAAGAGAGAGACCAGGAGCAAATATACAACAGTTGTATCAAGTTTAGAATCAGTTCTGTCATGTTTATAGAACTACAGTGTTTTGAGAAAGTTCTTGAGCATATTACAGTAAACTGGACATCTTTTAAACATTTGAACTGGACTTTGAGAAACTCATCTTAGTTTATAGACTGAAGCAATAGTAAATCAACAGCTTGAGATACTTTAGCTTCAGATACAAATATATGCATTGCAGTCAAATGTCCATTATTTCCCTTTTGAAAAGATTGATTTAGTGTGCAGTTCCACTGTATATACAGTAACAGAATTAATAGGGTATGTTGTATAATTGCCAAATTAAACATGAAGTGACTGAATCCATCCACAGGTTTGATCAATCGATCTTTCACCAGCAGGGTGATTTTAGATGCCTGTCCTCATTCAACCCCTCTCCTGTGATCTGGGGTGTTTGTTTTCAGTGGCTTGAAAAAATAAATTTAGAGACTGAGTGTGCTACCGTTTGTTTGGGATTGAAGGGAGGTGGTTGGTCAGAGTGTTTAGAAAAAAAAAAAAGAAAATAATTATGCCCACCCAAAAGGAAATTCAGTTGTTTGCACAGAACATGAAAGCACAGGGATGAGGGAGGGTAACCAGCTGAATGCATCAAAATGTGTCCCCTTCATATTTCATCTTCTGCCTTTTAAATTTCAGGAAAATGATAACAGGGAAGTAATCAGGAAGAGAGTAGACACCATATGGAAAGGTTAACTTTGTTTTGGTTAAGAGGGATTAATAGGTCTTTTTTGAAGTGTACTGAACACGTGAGGCGTTGTGGTGTGACAGGTTTCTGTGAAACTGAACTCAGCTGCGACGCCAGAAAATAAAAAGTTTCAGTCATAAAATGTGCTTGCTTAATAAAATGTATGACTGTTTAAGTATTTAAGTAAGTAAGACTGTGCAGCTTTTTCCTGGCTGTTAGAGAGCCTTTACCAACAGGAACTCTTGCTCACTGTCAACGCTCACTTCACACACTTTTTCCATTATTTCCTTCTGCAGTACATTACAATTTGTGATTTACATTGTGCAATCACTGATTTCCTCTTCGGACTCTTGTTGCAGGAAAATGAGCGGTTTAAAAACTTACATTTCCAGTTGCAAAAATGTCTTATGGCAAGATAAAGTTGCAAACATATTCTTAAGATACCATAGACTGAAGCAGGCATACATTTTATTAGTGATACTTTTGGTTCAAACCTGTTTTTCCATGTGTGTACATAGAGAAGTCACCGTGTGTCATAACACTAATCATTTGTCACATCCTCATACAATCATACTTCAAAACCTAAATGATTACTTTATTTATTAATTTAAGTTTGGACTAAAACAACTGTCACACAGTCTCAACAATATTTCTAGTTATCACTCTCATTATTATGCCATTTACTGTTAACAGTCATACATTTGTTGAAATTTTTACATTCATTTTAAGGGCCAGGCATCAAATTTATGTCAATCAGTGCATTCCTCACAGGGCAGAGTAGTAGCTAGCACTGATGACCCGGTCTGACCAAGGGCCTTTCTGACTTTGCATGTTTGCGTGTGTGCTTTCTCAGGATTCTCCAGATTCCTCCTACAGTCCAAAAAAGGATACAGGTTAATTGGACACTCTAAACTGACAGTAGGTGTGAATGTGAGAGTGAATGGTTGCTCGTCTCTGTGTTGGCCCTCGCTCTGTTAGCAATGGACTGACAACCTGTCCATTGGGTGTATCCTGCCTTTCCCCTTATGTCAACTGGGATTGGCTCCAGCTCACAATACACACGCAAATATGACATCATGACTTTACATGTGATGTACACGCCTATTGTTTTCTTTGAAAAGAAACGATTCATTTTTGTAAAAGAGGAAGAACGTCTCCAATTGTACATCTGCAAGGCAACAAAGAGAAAGAGTGACACATGGAGCCGACTTTGTTAGGTTAAAACATGCAAATCCTTTGAAAGCCCAACAAAAACAATAACAGACATTTTCAAGAACAAAGACACAGGCAACTGATCTGATGGATGGTTTCATGCACTAAATCACTGGTCAGGATGGCAGCTACAAGAAGTCGAAGGTTTGCTCTGTTTTGGAAAAGGCTTTGCTGCACAAAAGTACATGAAATTATTAACTGAAATTAGGACTTACATTTTTGAAGGATGCTACAATACTAAGCTGCTGCTTAAAAAAATCTCATGGAACTGAATTGAGACTATTTTCTAGAAATACTTTGACATTTTGAAAAATTGACAAAATTCACTTGACTCTTTTTGGTTTGTGGACTAAAAACAAAATCTGAAGACTTTTTCATTTTAATATATGGGAATACCTGTTGATATTTTACATACTTTTTTGCAGTTAACTGACATATCATCGAATAGATTAATTTTAGTTGAAATTGTAAGCATAAATGTAATACTCTGCACAAGTATTGTATATTTCATTTTATGTCTAAAGCTGCCACTGCTTAGTGCTGGTTTAGGCAAATTTGTCAACTGGCTTCTCAAATTCTTGAGCTCACAATGAGAGCCCGGGACTCAGTCTGTGCCCTTGTGCACGTAGGCTCCCCTGCTATGTTATTCTCATGGGTCATTGTCTATCACTAGCCTTTGTGTTGCTAATACTCTTCTCAGGATGAGCTTTCACTGCTGTGGTAGCTCAGAGTTTCCTCTCCATTACTTTTCAGTGGCTCCTCTGCTGTTTAAAAAAAAAAAAAAAAAAAAAAGTGAGCTTCACCTGCTGGCAAAATGGGTTTAAAGTGATTCTAAACTGATTTTGATTGGGACATATAATCAGGTGGGTGTGTTCAAAACGCACATGCAACAATTAGTACATAAGAAATAACTGCCTATTGAGAAAAAAAAATTCATTTGGGAGAGATTTTTCAAAAACAATAAGCACATACAATGTCCCTACAATGTCAAACTTTAAACTGCCTTTAAAGTTTTGGCAACTGACTCTGCATAGTCTGCTCATTCTTTTTAAATTTTTAAATGTCCTCTTTGCACCATTCAAACCTGGTGTTGAGATAAGGTATTCGTTCTGCGAGCGGAAATGCGACACAGGATGCGCATTACAGCACCCACCTGTTTTTTTGCATCCTTGCTGGAGCGCTTCTATAGACACTCCCAAAAGCCTAGACCAAATTATTTGTTTCCTGTGCTGCACAGCCTGGGTTGTGGTCCTGCAAAACACAAATGCTTCAAAGGCCTGCTTTTATCCTGAAGCCACAATAGTGTATCACTGGTGACTGTTGTTCCCTTCACTAGTTCACTAGTTAGTGCAGTAATTTGCCCTCTTTAGCATCCTTAAATGAGTATTTCAGACAACGCAACATCCAGTATTTAAGGTGAGATCAAGGACTATTTATCTGATGAAATGATCAGGACATTTATTATCGTAAAAGATAATAAAAGTATATGTGTGCATCTCTCCCTGAAAGAACGATTCTATTATATACTGCATCTAGATAAATGAGCTATGATATGATTCAAGGAAGATACTTTTAATTATGGAATGATTCAAAACTATACAGTACTCCACAATACAATTCTTTGTTTAATTACAAATTGGTATAAGCCAAATCTATGACTGAGTCATTTAATATAAGACCAGAGAGTTCTGTTTTTAATTTCTGTTTGTGACAAAAGTCATGCCCCACAAGTTTTACAGTTAAGAGAATCAGTCATTTCAGAACTACCTCCACTCCACTCTGTTTGCTTAGGACCAGTTAGACAAAAAAAACTGAGGTCTGATGTTTAAACAAACATTTTAACATTGTAAATATGTAGTGAAATCTGTCTGAAATATTAAAGCTGTAGTTAGTATATTTTCAATATAAACATACATTCAAACCACTGTCAAACGAGTTCAAACTATGTAGATTAAGCCTATTAGTGCCACACAATTATCTCTATTTATGTTGTTGTTTTGTTTGTTGTGTTTGTGACAGACAGTGATGCATTTTACATCACGAATGATGGAAGGAAGGTGGAAGCATAACAACAATGTGAGTAAAACAAGACGACAAACAAACTTTAGGTAAAAGAATAATCCTGGGTTCTCTAAAACACGAGTGAGGTAGGGAGATACTGAAGCAAAAGTTGAAAGTGAACACTTGAATTATAGACCTAGAGTGGTCTTTTCAGAAAGCTTTGCAGGCTTTATGTTGAGCATAGTGAGTCTACTGAGCATCTGAATTTGAAGTGAAAAGCATTGAGGAAGTAACAGCATAGCAGCTTCATTATATAATTTCATAAAATTAGAACACGGGACACTGATTGGTGCAGAGCACATTTAGATGTATACAGTGGTCCACATATCGATGCATTTTTATCTCTTACTTTATAACCGATTACCTATTTGTTTTACATCCTACATAAAGCAATATTTTTGTTCTGTAAACATTTAAAAGTATGTTTTTGGTGGTGTCTATAATTTGTTTTGTACTACAGATTGTTGTGAACACGGTAACCTTGTACTAGAGCAGAGCCCTGCTCATGGACCTTTATTATCTGCCACCAGTAAAGAGTTAAAGACTTGGTCTCTTTGTTCAAAATTTTCCCTTGGCTCATCACTTAGTGCACATGCATGGAAGGCCAAGGCCATCGGTTGACCTGTCATTCATTTGTGATCTCAGTGGCCAACATAATGGACTGCTGTCCTAGGTCCTAATTCTGCTGTCCTAGGCCCTAATTCTTCAGCCTGTCGTGCCAACCGCCTGAATGGAACCATTACTCCTGGGTGCATTGCTTGCAAAACCAACAGTAAATCTAAATAAATATTTTGGGGCAAAGGGAATGAAACACCATCATTTTGACATTTCTTTAGCATGGCATGGGAAGTCACTGTCTGTCAGTCTGCCACTTTGTTCTGATTAATTTTTGCTTTTTTTCCCCCCATTTCGATGCAGCATCAACCTAGTGAAGGGCCAAATAAGGGACAGTATCAACTGTCCACTGCTTATGATGGACTTCAGTTTAATACCCTGTCACCTCACTCACCTTCCTCCACTGGGAAACTGGAGCTGCTGCAGGACAATGTCAACACATCTAAAATTGGGACATCTGCTTGATTAATCTCTTTTGTGCTTTGCCTATCAGTGGTGACTGATACTGTGGACTGCCTGTGTGCACACAGTCACACAGTTCCCATTGAAACAGTCACAAAATAAGATAAATGTATCAACTCGGTTGCCACATGAACTTTATGTGACACAATCAATGATATCTACAGCCAACAGGAATTCAAATATGACTTTATTATAGTCTATGGATGTTTTCTTTTGTCTTCTATTGCAGCCTCTTTTGCAAGACACTGGTTATTGCTGAGTCATGCCGAATATCAAACATGCTAATGTGAGCATGCTGTAATATAAATATATATAAGATTAGCAGATGATTAGTAGCTATAATGCTCACTATGCCCACCATCTATGCTTAGCATGTTGTCTAGCTAACAAGGGGTTTGGTCATAAACCAAAGAACTAAAAGGGTACAGAGAGAAAAATTAGGAAAGATCAGAAATGTTTTATTCCAACCAAAGTGGTGATCAAGCACTTTTTCCTGTGTCACTGTGGCAACATGTGATAAAATAACAGCCAGGAGCAACATGAGAAAACAAGTGGGGTTGTGTGATTGACAAATCTGTGCAAAATATGTTTCATAGCTGTGAAACTGGAGGCCATTTCCAGTATGAAGACCTACTTTTTCCCTTTTCCTGGCCATCCAAAACATCTTTACCAAACCAATCAGTGTGGAGTGTGTCATTTTTATTTGGTATGCTGCTGCACTGGTGACCACAGATAACCTTTTGCCCCATGACCTCTGCCTCTGACCTCAGCTGACAATGCTTATATGCTTTCACAGCTTTTTCTACACAAATAACAAATAATAGGAAAATCCCCCCCCCCCAAAAAAAAAAAAAAATCTCTCTTGATTTAATCCTTCACTCTTCCCAGAAGTTCCATACAATCGAGTCTCTGTTGTGATCTTCTAAAGCTGTGCTATTCAAAGCTGAATCCCTCTCAAGTGCTTCAACTGCTTATAAAAATGTGGCTCTCTTCTAAGAAGCCTTTCCCCATGACCACATCCAAGACAAACAGATTAAAGCAAATTTTCACTCGTCTAAGTTTTCAACACTGTGACAAAGAGCCAGCAAGGTGATTCTGCTGGTGGGAACAGGTTTGTAGTAAGGAGAGCTGTAGATATTTTTTTAAAGTCTTGCTTTACCTGTTTGTTTTCATGTTGCTTTCATTCAAGTTGTAGGATTAACACTAAATATGTTACATAATTGTGGAGGAATTCAGACGCCCACAAAAGCAATGTAAGCACATGTCCATTCATGTTGTGTTGACAGCCACAGCACATATTGTACATTTTGAATTTCCCAATTGGGGGATTAACAACAGTATAAAATAGCTTACATTTAGGGTCTAACCTTTTCATGATCATTCCTTCATTTTATTTATGTGATTTGTAAAAAAAAATGCAATAAAAAAAAAAAACATGTCAGGGAAGCAGTCTTTGTCAAAAGTTGGAATATGAACTTGCCCACTCATGAAAAAAAACATGGCTTGTGCCTGAGCCCTAGTTGATGACATAAGACGGCTGAAGCTGTTATTTGTTACTTCTCTCTAATTCAGATGAAAACAAGCGCCGGGTCTTTGTGGTCACTGCACATGTGATCGGCTGGTGTTTTGACATAGAACCGATACAAATTGAAGGTAGTTGGTGTCCATAATTTATGCTGACTGTGAACAAGTCTTAACTGAGCGTTTTCATTCAAGAGCAGTATTCAAATTTAGTGAATTCAATTTATTTATTAGCTTTCAATAAAACAAGTCAAATTATGAATATATATATATATATATATATATTATTTTCAGCACAACATGATTGCATTTTAAAATATAAGCCAGGGTGTTCACTACAACTAAATTCATGGTTATGATTATATTTCTGTCATGTGATCTTTTAGTTGTCATTCCAAAGTAACCTGGGAAGTTTCCTGAAAGATTCTGGTATATGTCAGATGCTTTAATTCCGCATAGTTGTACATGCAGGATGGACTGATGGCCATGTTCATGTGGAAACACTTTGGCCATTGTTTCTGTATTTGTTTTTTTCAGTCTTCTAAGCTCTTATGTCACTAACAGAGAGAGACAGTCTTTGTCCTCATACATTTGTTTTTGACTTAGTGTATGTGAGATCTCTCCAAACAAACTGATGGAAGTGAATGACCCATATTACAGAAGATACAGTTCAAGAATGCTGCACTAATGGCTTTGCAGTAAAGGAACAAGAATGCATGGTATTACAGCTGCTGTCCCTGAAATCCTTTTGTTAAAATATTTTAAATAGTCCTGTATTCTCACATCTATTGGTGATCCATCATGTGTGACATGGTGACATGGATCTCTCATTCACATGGTTCTGATGGTAAATCTAAAAGTAAGCTTCTGAGTATTCTGCAACATTTAATCCCATCAGGACCCAGAACTTCACAGAGTTTGTCCTGATCCCAACTGTGATAAGGGTTTTGTTTGTGTGTCTCTCTCTCTGTGCATGTGTGGGTGTTTCTGCTGGCTTCTCTGGTCCTTGGATGGTGATTGGATGATTACAACATTCCTGTATTTAAGACTTGAAGCTTCCTGCATTCAGCGTCAGATTGTTTGCCTACTGTGGTGCACTGATCACACCATTTACAGTATTTCTCTAAATAGTATTTCCCACTGCTATGTTTGTGTGTTCCTACCCTGTTGTTTTCCCTGTAATTCACTTTTCTATCTTCTTTAGTGTGAACCTCACCAGCTTTTACCAACCCACCAGCCACGCGAGTGCTGCCCAGCCCCACCTCTGCCCCCAGATTCATCACTACTCATTTATATACAATAAAACGTTTTAGACATGTCAGTTGCTGTGTCTGGGTCCAATTCTGTGTTTGGTTGGTCATCTCAGGTCATGAGATTAGGTTGTTTGCCTGTCAATAAATGTACAAAATACAAAACATGTTCATGAGCTAAAGTAGGGAGGAGGGAGGGGAACATTAACAGACAGAAGTTTATCTAATTTGCAGTTTTTCCATCATAGTACGGTTCTGTTCGGTGCAGTATGGTATGGTTTGGAATGGTAAAACTATTGGAAAGGGTGCCAAAGAGGGGATCAGTTGGGGCTGGTTATTTTGGTACTATTCCTAATGGCAAGACAAAAAAAATACATACCATACTGTACCAAACCGGACTGTTCCACTTGGTGGAAACATGGCTAAAGGCAACATTGCATACTATAGTTTTTTACCCAACAACCCACCCACACCTATCACTCCCCACTCCCTCACTGTCACTGACCAGGACCGCTACACCATCACCACTGCACTACTGGACTGTTTTGCACACATTCACTTTAACTATATGTTTGCACAGTACTATGTACTGAACATTGCACTAGTTTAGTCATTCTAGATAGCTACTGCTTATTATTTATTATTTATGCACTGTTTAATACCTACTTAATCTGTATTTTGCACTAATGTATCATCTGCCATCTCCTTTATTGTAAATATGTTATAGTCCCTGTTTATAGTTTATTGACATTTAACGCACAAATCCATATGTATAATATGTTCATAGTACATATATCTGCTCACTCACCTGTATATATGGTCTCACCTGTACATAGGTCCTCATCTGTAAATATTGTTCATATGTACCATACTGCCTACATATACATTATTTATGCTACATGCACTTGCTGCTTATTGCATTTCTGGTTAGATGCTAAACTGCATTTCATTGCTCTGTACCTGTACATGTGTAATGACAATAAAGTTGAATCTAATCTAATCTAATCTACAGTTTTTTTGTTTTTTCTTTGAGTGGCATTTTTATGGACATGAACAACCAAACAGAAGTATACAACGATTTAAATCTAATACTGAATTTTAAACCTCATGCATTCATTTGTTCTTCAACGAACTTCACAGCACACACCAGAGTACAATTATTTAAAAAGTAAATAAAAACAGAGGGAAATGGATGAGTGGCTACAAAATTGCTTATCACAAGTAAAGACAGGAAGTGATGTGAGATACAGTAAAAACCCAGAAAGAGATGAACTCTACATGCAGGTAAACATGTTGAGTTGTGATGAGTCATAGTCATAAGACAGTGAGAGAGGCTGAACAGGTGTAATCCTGAATGTTCTGGCTGCACTTGTCCTTTCTTACCTGCATTGTTTTAAATAATTCACCATCATCCTATAAAACAGCAGCCAGCCTCAGGTTTCTATTGCGTTCCTTTAATTATCCTTTGTTTGGCTCCATGGCTCCACCTTGTCTAATGAGTAAATGCAAATGGGGAAAAATATTTTTGCACATCTTCTCAGTGATTAGGCTGATGGTTTATCAGTGTTTAGTGGTTGCAGAGTAACATAAAAAATCTTCATAAACACTACTCAGGCTGTGGAAGAATTCTCGAATTGAATCCTCGGTTAATTTCATGTGGTTTCTTAAATATAAATAAATAATAAATTTTGACACAAAAAAGATGTATATTTAATCATTAACACTTTTGCAACTAAGATCTGGGAAGACGGTGACATTGGGCATTGTTTTGATGTACAAGCAAAAGCTACAACATTCCTATTGGTAGGAAGGCTGAAAAATGTGCACTTATGGTATACTGTATATCAAAGTCAAACCTGGATGTTAAAAACAGTTTGTGTCCCAATAAAAGGTTTGTCAGCGACCTTTTATCGTCATCTGGTTGCTCATGTTTCTTTCCTCTTCAGCAAACATTTTCTTAAGCATTATGATTAATTAAAAGTGACTAAATGGTGCTATTACTAGGAGGATCACTTCACTGTCATATCACATTAGTTCTGTGAAAACAGGAAATCCAAATAAGGTTGCAACATTAATGTTTGACAGTGTGAGTGTTCATATAATTATGACACAGACAGCGGAAACCAAGAAGCAGAGGTGAATTCCTGTTTATAATCAAATTATCTCTGCGGCACATGTTGATACTGAAGACTGCCCCCTCAGAAGTTGATAAAAGGAGTGGTAACAGAGGTAACATAATGACCCACTAAGGTCCACTAAGTCAGTGTCATCATCACTTCCATTGATATATTGTGTCGAAACCAATACTGCATCTGCTTTCAATCAGCAGTGAGGCAATAAAGAAATAGAGAACAGAAAACAGATCCTGTATTCACATTTTGGGGGGGGGGGGGGGGGTTGGGGCTAGCCTACCCTAAATGACCCAAAAATCGAGGTGTAGTTTATGGTTTCTTTTTTCATGGAGGCTGTAAGAGGTGTTTATGCACAGCAGTTACACCAGTAGCTTGGCAAGAAGAAGAACCCTGGGGTTCACTTTCAATGTGGAGCATGAGTTGAAGCCATGTGGGGACAGTAAATTTAAGAGCAAGCAAAATTTACATTCTACGTATTTGCACACTGATTACACACACACAAATAGTGCAAACTGAGTATGACAGGATTCACTAAGTTCTGTAAGGTTTTAGCTGGACTGAAGGCACTGTCAAAGGCAGCCTGCTTGCATGTTTGGCAACGTTCCCCTCTTACCTCATTTGGCTCGGACCACAGACTTCGAAAATGCACCAGTGAATTTCAGCTAACACTGCTGCAGTGCACTGATGCCATGTGACAGTCTGTTTTTTCTAACAGTTTTGGAGTCAGCAGTGGGAGTGATGCGTTATCTAATTGGACATAATGATGAGGAAATATGGAGGTGGGTTCCCTGTTTGAGGTTGTTATGAGCTCCTCGATAATCATTTGTTGCTCTCAGTGGTTCTGGTTTGCAGGAGCAATCATAATGTTGGCCAAATGTCAAATTTTTTGCAACATAACAATGCAAAACACAAATATGATAAAAACATATTGTCCCCTCCTCTGCCCTTTCACTCACATCAGAGCTGGCCTTTGGAGTTTTCGCTGATCTTTATCTGTTTATATTTTGTTTAAACAATTAGCTAATCTAGCTAAAGTGTGGTGACAGGGACATGAGGTGGCAGTGTGGTAGTGGGTGTATCTTTATTATCCCAACATTTTTTTGTACCAACTAAAGTTTTGTATACACCCATTAGTCAGATAAAAATTTATCAAGGTCTAGAAACACGCCTATACCTACCCAATGATCTCAAAAAAGTTTGGAAGGTGACTCCTCTACAGGAAGTGGAAAGACAATAGTTGTAAAATCTAAATCAGTCTTAAAAAGCTGGTTTAAATTCATCTTTTCCAAAATTTTCTGTGGAATAGCGCCACCATAACCATTAAACTTTCACCAACTCCATTAGAACTTCTGTAATCACTCTTGGTCAGAGACTGAGATGATTAACCCAGAGTTTTGGAGACTGTAAGTTCCAGCCAAAGTCAAACAGAGACACAGGGGTTATGCGAAAGTTTACCACTGAACATTTACATATAAGTCTAACTTTTCATACCACCCTCCTTTGTTTTGTGGCTGTTTAATTACTGTGGGATTAGAGTCTTGTTGCTTTCCCCAGCTCACTTCTCTCCCCCATGCACCTCGCGGGCATCTTAATCAGGATGGACTTAGGAGCACTGTGGCACCAGGGGTGAAGCCTTTTATGGGCACAGCAAAGAAAGGAAAGAAGAGTGTCAGCAATTTAACTGACAGAGACAGCCTTGTCTGGCCTCCTCCCCGCTGCCTGGTCAACAGAGTTTTGGTTGGGGCACTGCATGGGCAGAGTTACGGGGACGTGGACAGTGAATCAAGACCTTGTTGAGCATAGGTCAGTTTGCAAAGCAATGCCTCCCTTTGAACCAGCTGGTCCATTGGTTTTTGATTCTTTCACTGTTCACAGTTTTACTAAAGCTGGAACAATGCTACTCCTTATGGTCTAGGTGGTACTATACTGTCACAGAGCAGTGACAATCCTTTGAAATTTGTATCAAAATATCCTTTTATAATCCAAAATGACAAATTATTAGATTAGATTATGTTTTTATTTAATTTTTTTAATTTTCTTTTCACAGAGTCACTGTTAAGGCTGTAGGATCCAGAAATACTGGTATGGAAACCTTTCCCCATGGTCCTCTTAATACAACATAATGCACATTCATATATCACATCACTTTCAATATCCATGGAGGAATGGATGAATGTTATTAATTTTACGGATTATTTCTGATTGTTTTGGCTGCTTATGTTGATTGAATTAGCAATGTAATCATTATTGTTACATGTTAGAAAAATAAATTATGTAAATAAATCATAGAAAGACAACAGCTCCATGAGTTAAAAATGAAATTCCATTATCTATACTTGTAGCTTATCCTTCAAAGCTGAAGGCGATCTGACCTGACACTGTGTGAGAATATACACCCTGGACAGGTCGAGCTAAAACATACAACGACAAACTTTCACACTCACACCACAGTTAGTCATCGAGCTTGTGTGTTGTGTCAAAGCAGGTGAGGAGATAATGGTCACTTTTGGCATTTAGCTTTTACATATGAAAAAATGTTGGTTACATTTAAATCATTGTCAAATTAGTTCATACAATACATTCGCTCTGTGTTTCTCAGTAAAGCAGTGTTTTGCAACATTCCCATGCTGCTCAAAGAGAGTGATGCATTTTACCTCATGAGGGAAGTTGGAAGGATAACAGCCATTCTAGGAAAGGGAGATGGTGAAATGGCAGCAAACCGCCGGAATATGGACAGAGAGTCGTCCTGTCACAAAGCTCTGCAAGTTCGTCTAATGTCACTGCCTGCCTATCTGTTTGAAAACTTGAGATCACAACCGCAGTAAGAAAAATACCAATAGTGTCTCTGAGTCACTGCTCTGCTCGCTTTGTGCACTGGTTATAAATCAGCTTCTCAGTTCAAGGAAAGAGAAGGTGCTTCGCTATATGTTCAGATGTCCACATCAGCACCATCAGCAACTGCCTACACTGCCAAGAAAAAAATGGAAGTATTTTAAGACCCCGCTAATGAAACTCCACAACCTTGATTTTTCTAGTGATCCAGTCTTTTGAGCTTTGACTGTGGCCTCTCCAAATGTTCTTGATTTAAGGTCATTTCTGACCGATACAATCAACATTATCAGTAAAACATACCAAATTTGAAAATGATATGAGTCACTTTTGACCTTTTTTGGTCAAGTGAGTGAGTTTTGACCTTGACACAAACTTTGCTTCTGTTCTTTATATCATTCAGTTTCACAAAACTCCTAAGAGAATGGGTGAAATGAACTGAACGAGACTGAGTAAGACTTTTGTGATGTTAACTGTCTCATACACTGGCATACTGCACCACTGTGCTGCTCGTTGTCCTGGTGAATACTGCTCTTATTTATTGGTCTTGAGTTGAGGCCTGAATCTTAATTTCATCACACCTAATGTGTCACTCCAGTTGCGTCTCGTATAACCAGTGTCTCAAGATATTTGTTCTCCCTGGGCAACGAGCTGACATGAAGAATTACTGCTGTGATAACTTTTTTTTACTCATTTTCTACCACTTTATTCTTCACATGAGGGTTGCAGGGGGCACTGGTGCCTAACTCCTGCTTAGGGCGAGAGGCGGGGTACACCCTGGACAGGTTGCCAGTTCATCGCAGGGCCACACATAGAGACAGATAACCATTCACTCTCACATTCACACCTACGGGCACTTTAGATTGTCCAATTGGTCTAATCCCCAAATCTGCATGTTTCTGGACTGTGGGAGGAAGCTGGAGAAAACCCCCACACACACGGGGAGAACATGCAAACTCCATGCAGAAGGGCCCTTGTTCCGACTGGGTCGCGAACCCGGGGGTGCTAACCACTGCACCCACCGTGTGGCTGTCTTTTGATATAATTTAAAAAAATATTAAAAACAACTCTACACTAGTTTCACTCTACATTAGTTTCACTCTGTCTGTTTGAAAGGAAGTTTCATGTTAGGGGCTACACATGGCTGACTATAAAGAGAACTTGCCTTTTAACCGCAGGGTTGTTGAGCTGGAGTACCTTAAATCACGGTGGATCTTACTGGGCTTTACAATCTGTTTTAAACTAGTTTCTTTTTCCAATCAAAAAAGAACATTTTTGTTAGGAACCAAATTTAACACCTCACAGCACACTGCTTACAAGATCTATGAGTATTTAATTGGGATTGGAGGGATTAGGTTAATATAGTAGACATAATTAAATAACTTTATTCACATTTTTCAGTGTGAAGCATTTTACATCAAAATAATGTATGTAACCGATTTTTTTTTACAGTCCATACCAAAAAGCCTATACAGTACATTCAGTATAAGAATGTAAATAACAAAACACACTACACCTGTTAAGTTTAATATTGTGTATTTTTGGAAACCTTTACTACTTTGATCAAATTATTATGTAATTTAAACCTGTTTTAAACAATCAGTAATTCTCCATGACTTAATGGCTTGACACAGTCAAAAACAAACAACATTATTATGGCTGACAGGTGTATGTTGGAGAGATTCGGTAGACAAAAGAAGCCAAATGTGGATGTTCTTAAAGGTCATTCCTAATTCTGTGGCATTGACGACACATCATTACTCGTGCTTTCAATGAATTGGTGGCACAGACTTTCCTTTTACGTTTCTGGTACCTCCATTGTAGACGTGCACCAGCCCTCACTGCACTCTCTCATTCCCTCTGTCTGAGTCACTGACGGTTGCCAGACGACCATGAAGCTTTTTTTTTTTTTTACATTTTGCCTCTTCACAACCCACCAGCCCCTGTGGTTTCAAACTCTCAACATTCTCTCACACTGACTGGAAATAAAATGTGTGCGTGCCGACAGGCATGCAGTTCGCTCTACAGCGGATCTGCCACTTTAAAAACTTACTGGAACGAAAAGGGAAATGAGAAACTTTCTTTACTCTTTTTACAAAATGAGAATGATCACTCATTATTGTAGGTCGCACCATGACATCATGACAGCGCTACACTTTCATGTCCCGCCTACACAGTTCCTCTGAAGTCACCTCATTTAACCTCTCTCTCTCTCTCTCTCTCTCTCTCTCTCTCTCTCTCTCTCTCTCTCTCTCACACACGCACACACACACGCACACACACACACACACGCACACACACACACACACACACACACACACACACACACACACACACCAGGTACTTTTGACTGACATCATTTCTAGCACTGCCACATTATTTATAATTACTTAGAAATTTGACAGTGGGACCTGACCTTAATACTGAGAAAGAAAATATGTGCCCCAAACTGTGCAGTTTGTCTGCGCGAACTAAACATGATACATCAGTTATTTGTTGTACTGCTATGTTTCATCAAACTGATAACCACAATTATCGCCACCCTTATATTATTGTTTTTTTATTTTTTATTTTTTTTTCTACCTACTATTATATTTACCTAATTAAATCTGCACATTTAATTAAAGAGTATAATAACAGCAGGGTTTTATGAAAACATTTCATCTCTGATGCCAAAGAACAATAACAATGACAAGATAAATACCGTATTACATCATAGAAATGAAGCTGGTTGTGAGAGACAGAAAACTGGAGTTGTTTTACTGACTAAAATCTCTACTTGTATTGTAGACAAACAACACAATCAGAGTAAAATATAAATATATCTTAAAATGGACATTACATTTGATTTTTACATTTTATAATTGACTGGTGCAAAGGCCCTATTGTATCTGCTCTTGTTACTTTTTTTTTTTTTTTTACACTGGCCTCGCCATGTATGAAAACTCACCATACTTGGTATGTACATCTAGACCGTCAAAATTGCTGCTTGCAGCCCTACTTTTATTTTTGTTAATATATGGTAAAGTGAGAATAAATGTAAAATGTAAATATAATTCACTTTTGAGAGTCAAACAATTTAATGAACCTACTAATCAATTTAAATTGTTTATGCCTCTGTGTTTCAAACACATTTCAAAGTTTTACAAATGCTGTCAAATGTAAAGCAATCAAAAATTATAATTTAGAGTAGCATTTGTCCAGTTTTTTTCCCTCTTTCTTTTTTCTGCTTTTTATATCGCTGATATTCCAGAATATCTTAGGAGAGGTGAAAATTAACTTTTGGGGTTCTGATTATGCCTTTTTTGTGAGCAATATTGATGGAGTATATTGTATAATATTGATATGTGTAAATTAAATATGTAAATTTTTCTCCTTTCTGTCAGCTGCATATACATACAAATTGATACGTTGTTTTGTTCGTATATGTATAACAAAAATAAAGTCACTATTTTATTCTGTGTCAGTTTTGCTGCTGTGATTATGAAAACTGATATGACATCAACACATGTCACATTTATCCGGCAGTTGAGAGGAAACTGATGAAAGCAGGTGAAATTAAGTCCAAAAGACAAATCATTAAACAACACAGAAATCATAAATGCTTACATTACATTACTGAGGCTCGGGAAGCCTCAGTAATATAATGTAATAAAAATAATTTTAAAATAAATATTAAAATCCATAAAGCCATAAATAAATTTTAAGTTTCGATTTAAAGAGGTCTAGGTCAGAGATAACATGTAAGTCAGAATGGAGCTTATTCCAGAGCCCGGGGGTGACAGCTGAAAAGGCTTGATCATCCCCAGTGTTTATATCTTGACCTGGACAATTCCAGCAAAAGCTGGTTTTATGACCTCAAAGCCCATGCTCACAAAGAGTTAAAATATCAGATAGATAAGATGGGGCAAAGTCATTAGGAAACATTACACACATGCATGGGCCAGTCATTCATTCACTGGCAGCACAACACCCTTAAAAACACTGGGCCCTTGTTCCTCGTCACACTTCACTGAACACAACCCTGCGTGCCTGTTGTGATTTCAGTGGCAAAAAAAAATATTATTTTGATCGGGTATGAGGAAATTGAATTAATGAGCATGTTCAAGCGTGTACTTGTCTATTCCGTGTGTGCTGAGGAGGTGGATACACTGTAAGCTGCTGTAATTCAGGTCTGCAGTTTGTCAGTACCGAGCTTTTTCCAGTTATGGCTCTTTAAAGAAGAACCATGTGGTCTTCTTAAAGAATAAGTAGAAGGAAAAAGGTATGAGACTGCTCAAGTGCAGATGTGAGCAGAGGAAATCCTTCGGAATATTTTCCAAGATGCCACAGAGGAGACTTGATTCATTTTGACATGTCAGGAGCACTAAACTGGAAAATGACTAATGTCACAGATCACAAGGTCATTTCTTTGTTGACTTAATAGTCAGAAAGAAATATGAGTCTGCTTCCTTTTTCTCCGTAAGGGATTGGCAGTCCCTTTGTTTGCTCAACACTGTTCAATAACACATGCAAATATTTGTAGTAATGATGCAAGTGCACCATGGTGAAGTGCCCAGCACTGAGGTCAGTATACAGGATATCTGTAATACCCAACCCCTTTTTTGTGAAACATGATGTATACAGCAGGGAGGGGATGTCTGCTGGGGCTGTGTCAGACTAAATATCCTTGCTCACGATAGTCATCACCACTGAACAAACACACAGTGAAACAAATCAACAATGTGGAGAAAACAGAGAAAATCTTGAACTAATAAGCAAACTTTGATGTTAGAAGCCACTCTATCGTCGTTCCCACCCTCTTCCCTGCAGAAAAAAGAAACCCAGTTCAAAAAGGTGGTGGTTTGGATGTTCTTTCAAGAAAATAAAGAAAACAAGCACAACAGAACTGACGAGGCTCAGCCTTTGACTTCAGGAATTTTCATTGTTTCACGGGAACAATCAACCTTGTTCCTAGTTGCTATTTTAAACACCTTTAACTTGCCTGAAATCATTTACTTTTGTGTATCATGTTCATACAAACAGATTTTCCTATAATAAAAAGGCAATACTCAAGTACTTTACTCAAAATATTATTTTGGGAAATTATTTGTGTCACTTTTTTTTTTAATATGTTTCCCTCTTGCGTGCAATTTAGTTGTAATCAGTGTGCCAGAGCTGGTACTTCTTTGCACAATGGCAATATGATGGTGCCCTCTTGTGGATGACACTTGTAACAACATATATATACACTCCAAATGCTAGACTATTATCAAATTTAGTCTGAAATTTATTCATTCATTGTCTATTGCTTCATCCTCCACATGAGGGACATGGGTCACTGGTGCCAATCTCGGCTGACAGAGGTGAAAGGCGGGCTACAGCCTGGACTGGTCTCCAGTTCCACGCGTGGCCAACATTCAGAGAGGAACAACCATTTACTCACTATGTTTTTTGACATGTGGGAGGAAAATAGAATATTGTGACAGTCTGAAAGTATGTACTGCAAAACATTTTTTCAAACATTTCTGCAAATTTCAAACATTTCTGCAAATTTCAACAGCAAAGCAATTTTAAGGGCTTTACATTAAATTGCATAGTGAATAAATTGCAAAAATTGCATGAGAAAATATAAAACAGAAACATTAAGAATGAAAGAAATTAAAATGAATTATATAGAGAATAAAACTTACATGGGTGGGATCAAGATTGAGGGCTTAGTTCGATAAACAGTTGTGAAAACAAATTGTGTCAAATTGTGTTTGCAAAACATGAATATACTTTGAGGACTTTTGTTTCATGCTGGTAAAGCTGCATTGTGGGAAAGCATGAGGCACTTCCTTCAGGACCATCGAGTAACAAAACATCCATGACTTGATGAAATGGGGGATCAACCAAGCCGAACAGTAGCCTGCATACATATTCCATTAAGATGTATAATCTGCATACTATTACATCTGGTCTGTGGGATTTCATACACATCATTATGAAGGTATGCTCTCGCCCAGCAGAACTGTGTTTGAGTTCAGCATCACCTTTACCACAGTAATATTACATTAATTTCAAACTCAGCCTGGCTGTCAGCCCATAACATGTCTTTGGGGATTAACCAAGTTACTGGAATGATACTGTGTTCGTGCTGATGCTGCAAGCACAGCGTCAAGGGAGCTATGAAAGACCAGCTAATTAACTCAGAGGCCAAGCAAATAAGTCATATATTGATAAATTATTCAATATTTGCAGGCAGATGAATGCACTCCCTTCTCGTATTGCAGGCAACACAATAACAGCTCAGTGAAGCATTCGCAATTCATTGATGTCCTTTTTATTGCCATACCTGGTCATTTCCATCTGAATACATTTGTAATACATACAAATTCAATCATTCATTTGGGGGGGAAAAAAATGCAAAGAGTTAGAGAGTGAGAGAGAAGTGAAGATGGAAAATAAGTGTACAGGATAATTTTAAAAGAATTAAAAATATATATATATATGTACAGTATTAGACAATAACTACTCTGTGAACAAATGTTTTACAATACCTAAATAAGGAAAAACTGTATCTATTGCTTTCAGAAAGACCTATCAATGGCAATGCATGCCAGCCCCATATGTTTTAATTTTTGACGGTTGGGACATTTGGACCATATTTTCTTAAAGCTGCATTTGAATATAAGTCCTTAATGTAAATGAAGTTGGATTTTAGCCATTTCATGCCATAATAAATATTGTCTATTTCACAAGATCCATGATGTGGCTTGTCTGTCTGACTGACAACTGTGATGCTCGTTAAAGGGGCAAATGAAGGAGTTGCTTTTGATTTGTTTATGTCAGTTCAGTGGTTCCTAATCTGTGTCATGGGTGCATTTTTATAATACTGCCTTCCTTTTATTATTATAATGATGAGACACAGTAAATTATCCATGCTTATTCATGAACCAAAAGGTTCAATAATATATATAGCAATAATATTGTACTCAGAATAAATACAGAAAAAATGTAATTAGTTAATTTCCACAAGTAATATTTTTTCTGAGCCTTAAATTTTTTCCAACATCACAACTCATTAACAGGCAGAAAACCTACAGGGCAAGGGTTAAATCCCTTTTGTTGCCATAGTGATGAGGACAGCGGTTGCCTTGACATACTCAGTTGATTGACAGTTAAGTGGGCGGGATAAAATAAGACTCCTATGCTCATTGGCCAAAGGCAGGTCATGTGAGCAGTCTGGAATGCAAATGAAAAGAGTTGCTGTGTCCCGCCCCTACCCTCCGCTCTTCTTCTGCTCCTCCTGTCGCTGCTGGTCTGACACAGCGAGCTACCATCCAGAAATGGTGTAGAATAACAGGAAAAACGACGCGGGAGCTCGGCTAGAGAGAAGAGAGAGGCTACGACACGTCTGACAACGGTAAATTAAAGGCGACGTCTGTTTTACTTCTTGGTACCGGGTGTCACGTTTGGCACGAGGGTCGCACCGTGTGTGTCGGAACGCATAATCAGTTGCACAAGCTAACGTTTGCTCGGGCCCCAAAACAGCAGCAAGCAGCGGCATTTGGTTCTAGCTTTGCCTGCTAACGTTACCTTGCTAAGTTGACTTTGCCTAAAAACGACCCAATGGTGACAAAAGTGCCACCAACACATTCTGGATATAGTCTGACTGTGAATGAAAACTGATTTAGTTTACCTCAATTTACATGAATCTTCTTCAGCTTCCATAGTTTTAGCTAAACTTATCCAGGTGTCTCGTTCAGCAACGTTGCACTTTTAGGTCATGACCTTGGGCACACATTATGAGCCAAGTATTTTGACAACTGTGGGTCATTACCTTGCTTAGTCCTCGCCGTTAACTACAGCAGGGATTGTGTGGCCATGGCCGTTGAGTGACCCCTATGTGGGCAAAGCAATGCTACACCGCCACCCCGCCTCTTGTAGCGTGTGTGAGTATTTGTAACACTGCAACGGTTTGAAGAATATTTTGTTAACTGATTACCCATTTCAGTCTTACAGTTGTAGCAAAAAGGCCAGATGTTGCAGGTTATGTAATTAATATAAGGATAAGCAGTTTTGCTTTGGGTCAGTTAATTTGTAAAATAACAGTTGTGTTGCTCATACCACAATACTTACAAAGGGAAGCACTCAGTGATCGTACAGTAAACATCCACAAAGGCTAAGGGATCACTACTAAAATCTAATAATTTCCTCCCTTGCCATTACCATAAAAAATATTGAAATCTGCCTCTTATTTTTTGAGTTAGGCTCCTCACAAACATACAACAAATCGACAAATACTGTTGCTTTGGCCTTGGCAATTGAGTCAGCTTACTGTATATACCGCATTCTTACTGGTCAAAAAACAGTTAAATACCAGGTTTAATTTAGTCATGGGCAAATGGGAATGTGTTAAATTGGCATTCACTCCCAGGTGAAATTGAGTCTTCAATGCACTCTCTAATAGGCTTTAGGGAATGCAAGACCAAGTGAACACACTTACTGTCCATTAGCATAGCTGTTAGACAGGTATTTCTTGGGACAACTAGGGACAGCACTCCACATTTTAGTTTCATTGTACTTATTTAATTAGTGAATTGTTCATTTGCTGTTGCATTTGAACAAAGAGGGCCAGGTAAAAGATACAATATACTAATGACTGTAAAATTGTCACTATAAGCTGCACTGTTTTGTTATTGGTTGTGTTTTTCATCTTCTTTGGTAGGCAACATATTTTTGGCCATATATAACAGAATAAAATCCAGAATAAACTTTTGGCATAATGTAAGACAAGTGGTGTGAGAGAGAGAACAGGACTGTACCTCCTCTATGCTCTGTTTTAAGGCTTTTGAATATCTGGTGAGATTTTGATTAATCAAAGGGCAATTCAGAGAGAGAGACAGTGCTTGTATTGACTCTACTGCTAAGCAAATATTTGTGCCATAGGCTGTATATAGTAAGTAGGACGGATGTAGCAGTTAGCCATGGGGAGCCTTGACTGTTTGCAAGGAGGACTCTATGTCTATGGGAAAATGAGCCTACTTCTCACCTGATTTGTAACATTGTGTTTAAGAGTTAATGGTCTCGATCTGTAGTTTCAGGTCAGACGATAAAGCATGGCACGTATGAGTCGACACCAGTGTGATTGACAGCTGGTTTATCCAATAGGTGCCTAGGTACAGGTGACCTTAATGACTTTACATTTGCAAATGTAGAGGTTTCAAAATGGTTTATTTTGCATTTTCAATCAGGTTACAGATTAGGAGTGTGGTATTGTATATATTGTTTGTTTTGCACATTTATCTAGTCCCTAAAAGATACTTCATTTTAATTTCTCCCTATGATATTGTGAAATATTAACCTTACTGTTTTAAGTTCCCTGAGATAATGCATGTTACACTAATGAAATTAGTAGTTAAGTGACTCAGTCGTTCATATGTGGAACTTTTGATGGCTGGTCCACTGGCATTGAAATAAATATACAGGACCTGTTTCTGAAGAAGATAGTGAAGCAAATTTCTCTGTACTGCTGCTTGCCTCAGTTCATACCTGACCTATTTTCCCTTTTGGTAAAATTGATGAAGAGTGATGCCTCAGAGACAGCTTTGAAAGAACAGTCTGGCTTGAAGTGTGCTGCTAATCTGCAGGCTTTGCCATAACTATTTAACTGTGGTATTTATAGATCAGATGGAGAGTCTTTCATTGTATCTGTTAATCTACTTCCCCTCACTGTCCTCATTTCTTTGCTTTTCTGTCATCCCTTACCATATTGAGTTATTTTTACCTGGAAGGTGAAGGTCTTGATAAAAACCAGGCGACAGAAGAAAGAGACAAAAGGCCTCTCAGGAGACTCAAGTGAAAGTGTTTTGGATTTTCACAGCATTAGGCTACATGTGCCAGATGACATATGCATACATGCTCAACACAACTGGCCTGGAAAGTGGCCCGAGTCTCTTTTGTACTGGTCTACTCAGCTGTGGAGGATGAGGTCCGTCTGAGTCCGATAGCTCAATTATGGCTAGCTGAACAATCTTGCATTGGGATCATAGGGTATCTATCTCTTACACATTGTAGCAAAGGCTCTGTCTTGGTAGTTCTGTTCAGACAAGACCCGTCAGCCTTTATCAGCCTCAGGGGATGACCCTCAGCATCACTGAGGATGTGCTCTTTTTAAGAACAAAGGATGGGAAACTGACATTTACATACAATTTCAGGAATGTTCAAATTTTTACATTCAGATTTTCCTCATCCATTCAGTCAGGTATTTTAATCCATGAGGATTTTTAAGCCTTTATCATTCGACACAACAGCAAACATGGAAGGGGCTAGGCAGACAGTGACTCATCAGTACTGCATATAGACACATAGTGCATTGTTTATGTTTTGTGCCTCTGAGCTGAAGTGGCAGTTCTTTTGTCAGAATTTCTTCTTTTTAAATTTAATACAAATGTTCAGTAGTACTCATGAATAAATTGATCACATTTTGGTGGTGTAAGGTCATTTTTGTCTGGTATTTGCCAGTAGTATGTAAATAGATTAATATTAGAATTGGGATTCTATTCCCACAGATCCAAAATCCATTCATAAATGCCATGAAATAGATTTTTTCAGTCTTGTCTTAAATTTGTCCTTGACATATACTAGATTTATCTTGCCAAACCTAAAGATAGTTTGTAATGGAGAATTTTAGAAATTAAAATCAGTCATCTTAGAATTTAGTTCTTTTTCCCACTCTCCAAAAGTGTAGCAAAAAAAAGGCAACTGGACTTAGTTGAATTTCTTGAAGACGTTTCGCCTCTCATCCAAGAGGCTTCTTCAGTTCTGTTTGACTGGTGGAGAGTCTGGGACTTATAAACTCAGTCAGGTTCTTGGTCCATGGGGTGTGGTTTGGACAAGAGGGGGGTGTGAGTTGTTAACTAAAAGGTTAGATGAGTTGTTAAGTCAGTTTTTTTGCTACACTTTTGGATACCATGACCTGGATGACTGAGAATCTTCACAGACATTTTCCCACTCTCCAACTCCATACTCTAATACAGAAAACAGAAAAGCCTGTAATGAAACAAAAAGATAGTTGTTTCACTATGACAGTCTGGCATCAGTCAAAGTTAGGCCTGTCTCAACCTATATTTTTGTTATTATATTTCCACAAATTCATTATGCAGAGCTATAAATCTCTCTCACTCATTTTCTACCGCTTTATCCACTAAGGGTCGCGGGGGGCGCTGGTGCCTATCTCCAGCTAACATAGGGCGAGAGGCAGGGTACACCCCGGACAGGTCGCCAGTCCATCACAGGGCCACATAGAGACATACAATCATTCACTCTCACATTCATACCTATGGGCAATTTAGAGTGTCCAATTAACCTAGTCCCCAAATCTGCATGTTTTTGGACTGTGGGAGGAAGCCCGAGTACCCGGTGAGAACCCACGCACCACGGGGAGAACATGCAAACTCCTTGCAGAAGGCCGAGCTATAAATCTTTCTTACCTTATTGGGAGGAGGCAGAGAGAAATGACCAATCATTCTCTCTCTCTCTCTCTCTCTCTCTCTCTCTCTCTCTCTCTCTCTCTCTCTCTCTCTCTCTCTCTCTCTTTTTCTATGCTCTGTTACAGCAGGACAGCATGGCTCAGTAGTCACAAACATCGTAGCCAATAATTTGGTTGTTCCTTACATTTCTCTGTGAATGCATAAATCTTAAATAGAAAAAATATTAATAAGCAGGACATGATTACAATGTATTAGTAAAAGAAAATAGACATAAGCACATCTTATTATTTTATTACAGATCATTAAACACTAGAGCTGTGTTTCCATCATGGTACGGTTCAGTTTGGTACAGTATGGTCCAATTTGGAACAGTAATGCACTGGGTTGTTTCAACTGAGAACAGTACCTTTACTTGGTAGGCGGGGTGTGGGCTGTGCCTGATGGCCATGTCAGCGAGATATGTAGTGTGACATTGTATTGACAGCAACAAACAATGGCATTAAATTCGACACAACAAACAACACAATGGACAACAACGGAGGACATCCAGCAGCTCATTCGTTCCTGCTCAGTTTGTGGCTGTTTGTCTCAAAAAGATGTCAAGATTTGTGTGAGAATAGATTATGAGTGTTGAAGAAGGTTGCAAGGGAGTTTTTCTGGAGCTCAATCAGCTGGCTGCATGTACTATTCTTAATAGAAACGTAAAAAAAATACATACTGTATCTAACCATTCTAACCTTCATTTTAGTGGATGCATGGCTTAGATGTTGTCAGTGAAAAATTAGGCTGCATCAAGATGCGTTGATAATTATGAATCGCAGCCTTTTCAATTGCTATCTTTTTGTGAGGTACTCTGAGGATGGAGTAAATTTAAGTAAATTTATAACAGTGGTTGACACATTCTCTGATGTACAAACCAAATAGGAAGGCTCGTATGGGGTCTAGTTTGGAAATCATGAAAGGCATAAGTGTCAAATACAATCATAACAAGCTAGAATGCCATTTGAAAAGAGGTGGGGTTTGTTTTCCTTTTAAGTCCCTTATGCCTCACTTCACAAAAACCACTCTGTTTATTCTTGTATCTTGTAGCAGTTAGGGGTCCTTAGTTGTCAGATGTTGAGGTCCATCTTCAAGCGGCTCACATCAAGCTAAGCGACCCTATTCTCTGTTCTTCCTGTCTTGTCTTGACCCCCTCCTCTGCTGCACATCTCATTTTGCCAAGTGTGTGACTCGGGGCTTGTGTGTCTGGCTCCACCGCCAGCTAATCTATATGCTAATGACAAGATAATAATCAATGAGGTTCATGCATGGTTGGCCCCAATCAATACCACATTGGAGAAGCAAATGCTTCAAATGGCTACATTTCATACAGCTAGACAGTTGGGTGGTGTGTTAATGTGTTGGGGCAGACCATAAGTATGCTATTATCCTTGGGTTTTATTTCCCCTACTGCTTGTAAATGAATTTTGTTGTTATTAAAGAGTGGTTTACATTTAATGCAAAGCTACCCTGTTTCACTTTTTGGAGGATTTGTAGTTTTCAAAGCTGAGATAAATAGGTGGTTTGTGGCATTCCTGTTGTGATTGGGCTTGGGTTTTCATTTGTATCATTTTGGCTTAAGTGGTGCTCTTAGTATATGTAGGTTTAGGGCACATTTTGTAAATTATATAGTCTATCTTTACCTTAAACCAGGCAGTTCTTGGTAATGGCTGTATATTGGATCAAATCGTTTTTTTTTTTTTTTTTTTACTCTGAATACTCAGTGTTACAAAATTGATACTGATTATAGTCCTGCTAGTAAGATAATGGGTTAGATGTTCAGTCTGGGCAAAAGTCATTGCTCCTGTCTCTGCCTGAATGGTAGGATACTTAATTGGCCCGTTGTGAGCTTCATGTTATTTGTGAAATGGTGTTTTGTATAAATGGCTTAATTTGAGGTAGTAAAATGGAAATGGAGCCTTCAGTTTCCAGCTGTCTAGACCTAGACTAACTCAGATAAAGAGTATGCTATCTCCAGGCTGTCATTTTAATGAAGTGCCTCATTACCTTAAAACTCAATTTTCATAATAGTTTCTGTGATGATTAAGGTCTACCTTGTTTTAAGTCTATGTATCCTAAAAAATCAGTTCTCAGGCAGCAGCAGAGGGGGAGGGGAGAGACGGTGTAAAATCATTACCATCATCTTCATTAGAGAGAATCCTGTTGTCCAATCGACATGCTGCTTTGCACGGGGAATCCATAGGCACCCTGTTGGCTGTCGCTAGGATACCACATAATCAGGAGGCAGGCTGTGGCCTGGTTGGTGGAGTAGGGTGTCGATGCTGGGACGATGAGCTTGCTGTGTGTTGGGGGTAGAAAAGAGGGACTGGGGGTTTGGATACAGCACAGAAACACACTCGTACACGCTCACTCATTCACCCAGCCAGCCACTCAGTAAGGCAGACAAAGAGGAGCAATATTCTGCAGGAGGACAACACACTCCCGGGGGATGGGGCATCATACTCCTGCATCACGTTGGGGGGGCCAGAGGAGGTAGGAGCACCGGCATTAGGGGGCTTTGTCTCAGCAGCAGCAGCAGCAGAGTACCCCTTCACACACAGGCATACATTTCTCTGAAGGATCTACTGGCTGTAAAAGCCGTTGTTAAAAATTAATATATTTTTTTTGCAGTTGATAAAATGTATTCGTATGGTAATTTTAATTTGGGACATCATTATTTTCTCTTGTAGGGACTTAAGGTTATATGCTGATTGAGGCCCATGCACTTGCTTACTGTGATCTAAGCATTGAAGAGACAGCCAGGCTGTCTGTCAGACCCTCAACAGCTCTCCTCTTCCTGCAGTCTATACACATCCTCCAGACACAAGTCTGACAGTCAGTTCCTGTGCTCTTGCAATGCCAGCATGAGTAGATCAATATGTTCTCTTGAGGGATGCAGAGAGTGTTGTTATGGTGTTGACCGGCTCTATTCAGTGTGTTGCACATGGCTGGCACTGCTTTGATCGGCCCTCAAAAACAACTGGCTTTACTACTTTGCATGGTTGCCAGGTTTTTTCGAAAACCAACCCTATAGCTTGACTGTAGTCATAAATGTCGGGTCAAGGACTAGAGTGTGTATGTGTTTCTATCATACTCCTTCTCTGATGGATGACTGATTCAGACAGATGGGGGCTGAAGTGGAGGCATTATTACCAGAGGGGATTCCCTCCTGTCATTGCCAGGGAGGCAATAGGAAGCAGACTCTGGGATGTAGGCTAATGAGTGACTGCATACAGGCAGGCAGGCTTTGGCAGAAGTGGTGCTTTGTTTACAACCTTGAACCCACTCTAGACTGGATCCTAGTTTTTTCACCAATCCAAATATGTAGATTTGATGATTTTTTTTTTTTTTGAGACATGGTCATTTTGTGTTGGACAGTTAAAGAATTTACATAAGTCTTTCTACTTTTGCAAAATTAATTATTGAGTTTTGCCAAATACAATAAAATAATCCTTAACGTTCCTCCTGTTATGTGTGTAGAATTCCTCCTGTATTGCTTTTTTTTGTAATTGAAATTTAGATATGCTTGTGTATCAGTTGGCTAAAATGATTTTCTGTCAATATAATGAGTAATCTTAAGTTTTAATTTCAACACGTGCAGCTATTTAGGACTGTTCTGCCAATTTGAAGAAAAAGCATATGGTTTAGTAAGATTGCAGTTTGTTTCAAAGTCTGCTTTGTTGCACAAATGGGCTATAGAGCTTTGCTTTGGCCCCTAATCCGCGCCAAGGAATAATGAGGGGGAGGAAATAGCTTAAGGATTGCGGTTTGGCGGCTGCATTGCTCCTTATTTAATTACTTCCATCACACCTTCTTTCTACTCCAGCTTATTTAAAATCCTCAGCATATTCGCCCAACCTTTGACCCTAGCATGTTATTTTTTCTCCTTTAGATAGTCTCTCAAAAACTTTGTCTATACCTCTAACCACTAAAAACTGTTTTGACACTTTTTTCAGCTCTGTTACATCAGCTATCATGCCATTTGAATTTTCCTCCTTGCACACTCATTAATTCCACTCTCTATTTTATACTAAGACAATCTGTACTTATTTTTGTTATCTTTTCACGCTCATCTTTTTTTTTGCTCTGCTAATGAAACATACTTTCTTCCTTTTTACATCTTCTCACTTCTCCTTCTGTCTTATCTGTTTGGAAAGCTCTGGACCTTTTTATTTCATGCTAATGGATGGCAAACTATCAGGGGACCAACCCTTAAAAAGGCTTTTATGGAAGCGGCTTAAATCATTTGTGCTTTTTTGGTCCATGATCATAGTGGATGGAAAAAACGGGATATAGAAATCTGAGACAATGTGTGTATATGTTTTGGCATGGTAGTTTTGTAGAGACAAGAAGCAAGAATCTAATAAGAGCAACTTGAAAAATAGGCTTATGCCACTGATGTGATGTGGTATTTAGCTCTTGATATTTTTGGTTTTATTTAGAACAGGCTTTGCCACTGTTGCCTTATTAAACTTTAACCAAACATGTTCTTGTTACAGTGAAAACCCTCGAGTATTATGTGCAGGTTTGAGTAACTGCATTGTTAGCTAATTACACTGTATTCCTTTTATGCCAAAGTCACTGGATCTCATTATTCACCCATATTGCATATTTTTGTGCTTCTCTAACCAGATTTTCTCTCTCTGCTGAACTATTTGTTAGAATTAAGAAGTGCTGGGTGGTATACCCGTTCATACTGAAAATCAACAATTATTGTTTTTTTGTGTGATATGAATGTTTCATATACTGCAAGACTGGTATATGAAAAAGAGAACATGGCACAGCAGAACACTGTTCGATAGGGTAGCCCCTTTCTCTGCTGTGAACATGCTAAGGGCTTAGCTGAAAAAGTAAATAATAACAGGAATGATCTATGTATTCCACCACCTTAGCAGACAGCACCAGGTATGTATGCTGTTATGTTAACAGACAGACACACAATTGCACCACTCCGTCTTTCACTTGACCACTCACTCAATTCAATTATTCTTCATATCTCCCAGCACTAGAATGAAGTGAAAATGCGTCTGTAATCTTAGACCACTAGTTTTATTTAACTTTTGTTTTCTTTTGAAGCCACATTGAAATTTAAAGCTCTTTATCAAAGAGAGACCAAGCTCAGAGCAACATCATCATACCTACTATTGGGCAACATCAACAACAAATAACTTTAGAAGGAACAAATATGATTGCTAAAAAGGTAGTTTCTTAGAAGAGGATTCATTTTGATGCTGTAATTCATGCATAAAAAATAAAATGACGTCAGAGGAACCATCTGATGCTTTGGTTCTGTTGTTGATTTGTGGATTGCTGCTCCTAAACTTCCACAGCTGTGTTTGGAAAACTGGGAATAGAAAAGGTTTGGATTTTGCATTTGTAAGAAGAGCAACAAACATTTATTTAAGTTTGTCAGGCAGATGGCTTGGCCTAAAGTAGATAATGTCATAACAATTTCTTTCAAGTTTTACAAAGCATTCTTAAAATGCCTGTCCAGGTTTTCAAAAGTCTGTCTTCAAAAATCTTTGGCCCTGGATCTGAAGATATTCAGTTTACCATAGAAACTACAGATCACTTGAGAACCTAGAATCATGTTTTTTTTTTTTTTGACCCCAACTATCAATATTAATAAAAATAAAGTGTTTCAGTGAACATTGTCTAAATGTTTATGTATTTGTATTAATGTTCCCACATGCTCTTAGCTGTTTGGCTTTAAAGGTCCAGTGTGTAAAACTTAGGTGACATTATTTAGACTTTGATAAAATGGATTATACAATAATTATACTGACTTTATGTTTTAAGTATGCAATCACCTGAATGTATGAATAGATGTTTTCATCACCCTTGAATGAGCCCTTCATATTTACAACAGGAGATGGTCAGCTTTCCAGAGGCCACCATGATGGACCACCATGTTTTTAATAGAGAAGCTAAATACCTCACTCACTCATCTTCTACCGCTTTATCCTCCACATGAGGGTCGCGGGGCCGCTGGTGCCAGTAGGGCGAAAAGCGGGGTACACCCTGGACAGGTTGCTAGTCTTATCAAAAGGCCACATACAGTAGAGACAAACAACCTTCCACTCAAGCTAAATACCCTTTGAGTTTATATGATAACAAGGCTACCATAGGTTCTCCTGCATGGTTTAAAGAAATGGTTGAGTTGAGGGATGTTTCTCTGCAACATGCAACTTCACCAATAGCTGATGCTAAATCATTCACGCTGTAACTTTGGAAAAAAAAATCTTAATTAACGATTTTCTTTGGTTGGTCCTTTTTGATTACAGATTATTTTAGCTGGCTTTACATGAGTTTGTATTGTCAAATAAAAATTCTCTATTATGTTACATTTCATTGAAGTGAATAAAAACAGATTTTCATTTAATAGCTCAATTTAATTTCATCCTTAATAGTTAATACAATTTGATGTCTCATTTTCTTGCAGTTGAGCACTTTATAGGTTGTCATGTGCAAAAGACATTTGGCTTTGGATACAAGTAAGTTTAAAAAAAAGTGTCTTTTTTCTCCCTTCCAGGCACAGGAGAGCCATTCAGAAGAGTCGAGGGTCAAAGGTGAGAAGAGCAGAGGGCACCATGGAGAGTGAGCCGGGGGCCCCAGCCTCTACGGCCAGCAACACTGGGACCACCACTTCCTCCACTACCAGCTCCTCCACCACCACAGCTGTCAGCAATAGTAATAGTACCTCTAACACTACTGCTACTACTTCGACTGCTTCCACTAGCAGTAGTAACAGCAGCAGTAGTAGTAGTAGTAGTACTAACACTAGCAGTACTACAACAGGAAGACAGACAGTGCCTCAGATATCAGTTTACAGTGGGATACCTGATCGACAAACAGTGCAGGTGAGTTTAACTTTAATAAAAATATTGGTATTAGATTAAAATATTGTGTGTGTGATGTGCAACAAACAATAAATCCACATCCACAGAAGATGGTGCAAATTAAGTAGCATTACTTTCCTCTGCTGTACTGCCCTCTGTTGGTCAATACAAGGCCATGTACAGGGTCCTGATGTCCTAAAACTATGTTTTGTTCATTTACTCATCAGAGATGGTGAAATTAAATGACATCAGTTTTTATTTTTAATAAATATTCTGGTGTTAGAAACTCAAATAAATAGACTTTTCCCAGGTAAAGCAAGGAATGCTATATCCTTTAGTGGGTTTTGACCCTGTGACCCTGGGATGAGCCCCTACAGAGACTTACCCTCCCTGAATAAGGCCCTCTCAACTTTTAGTGCTGATGCTTTGACAGCAGGGCTTTTGTACTGTTAAACTCTCCTTTTCTCACTTTCACCCTGCTGACACTTAAAAGGCAAATACTATTGACATCAACCGGCCCCTGAGCTTAAGGGGCTGCTGGTCATTTATGGTCAGGGGGAACTAAAGTTATGTATGTGGTGCATCTCTGCTAATTGTGGCCTCATTCTGAGAGATGTTGGTCTGTATGGTCCACTGACACCACAGACCACAGGTCACCATCCTTTCTGGTTACTGGGCAACCAGGCAGGAAACACTTAGAGAGCTGAAGGGTGAGGCCTTATTCCTAATGGCAGAGTTTTAGTCTCATTATACTCAGGTCAAAGAACCACTGAGTTTTCTTGCTCACAGTGATCAAGGGATAAACTCAAACTTAAGATGCTTTGAAATTGAGTCTAGTGTTTTCTTTAAGATGAGGCAAGCATGTGTTCACTGTAGATAATCTAATCCAATACTGACTTAAATGATAATGATAAAATAAATTGTAAATCAGTACAATGTGATTCAACTATGATTTTATTTTTCTGTAAAGAAATCAAGTTTTTATTAGCACCAAATAATTGTTATTATTGAATCACTTATTGATTACTCTCTTGTTATAGTAATTTATATACTACACAACAGGTATACAGCAAATAATTTCCTAGGGGAAAATTTTCAGCTTTTGGTTCGCAAAAATTTTGTTTGTTCATGTAACAGTTGATACTAAAGTATTTTCTGTTTATGTTGATGTGACATGAGTAAACATTTTGTAGAGATAAGAAAACAGGAGTCTAAAAAAGAGCAATTTGAAATACCCCAAATTTTTGGGTAATTTGTGGTTAAAAATTTTAAGGCTTCAAACAAGTAATTACAAAAACGAGTAAACTTATTAAAGGGTGGATTGAATTTCTCTTAACTATTGCTGACTAGGTGCTGTTGACATACAGTACATCACTCCCCACTAGTTTAATGTAGTCAACAAATGTGTGGGTAAACATCCCTCTAAATATACCAGCACATTGCTTCACTGACAGTTTTATTCCATCAATAGTTGCATTTGCTGCTAATGCTTTGTTATTATGCTCCCTATCAGTAAATTAACTCTTAAGTGCTAATTTTTCTTTGACATTTGTGATTATGATGTCATGCTGCACATTTAAAGGAGTGAAAATACAAGATGACGATATCTGGTGTTGCACACAAAAGTCTTAATGTGTGCTATATGAATAGCTGGGAAATGAAGGGGAGGGGCTGGTAATGGCAAAGAGCCTTTGGTTTTTTTGATTGCTTTATTAATATGTCATGTAGTGTTAGAACAGATACGTATTTCTTCTTTTCTTCTACATGGTCCATTTAAATTGAATATATGGAAATTCTGCAGATTGCAGAACACAATTATTCTTGTGTTTGTCTATTTTTTGCCTTTAGGTGTTCCAGCAGGCTCTACACAGACAGCCTAACACGGCAGCACAGTACCTGCAGCAGATGTACGCAGCCCAGCAGCAGCATCTGATGCTACAAACAGCAGCACTCCAGCAGCAGCACAACCTCAGCACTGCTCAGCTCCAGAGTCTGGCTGCTGTACAGCAAGTTAGTGAACCAACCATTTGTATGGTGTAGAGAAAATCATTGCTGCTTGTGCCAACCTGCAGCCAAATGTGTTCTCTGTCTCTCTTTCTTATTCCTGCTTCTGCCTCTCTCATGTAATGGAATAGGCCAGTATTGCAGCTGGACGGCAAAGCTCTTCACAGAATGGCACTTCATCTCAGCAAACAGGATCTACTCAGGCTACGGTAAGTGCAGTTTTGAGTGTATGGTATGTCTTCTAAAAGCTGTTCCACTGTGTTTAGGAAATTATTATTATTTTTTTACACTAAAGCTTTTAGTAATAAAGTAAAAAAAAAAAAAATACAGTTATTCTGGGTCATATAATTGAAGTGTGTTTTTAAGAAAGATTTCAGGGATCCAAACTATCCCTTGAGAAAAGGAAACAATGCCATTAAAGTTTTTGAAAAATAGTAAAAGCAGTGTTTCTCAATTGATGTTATACACTCCAGACCACTGTCTACATGTGTGTCCCTTGCTGTTTCACAACTCTGTAACTGTTGGTGTGTACATCTTATCAACTTACACAATATATATTTTGTGTTGCTTTGCCGTGCTACAGGCAGGAGTCTGCTGGCATTGTAATATTAAAAAAAATTCACACATTGAAGCCTCTCTTGTCTGAGTGACTATAAAGCCTGCTAGTTCTCATCATATAAAGATGGATTTTGTACTGTAGTTGAGAGACCTGGTGGGAAGTATTTGAAAAGTCCTTCAATGTTTATGTGGAATTTGAAAAGGAGAAAACAAAATTATTGGCAGCATGTATGTACCGGCATTCTCTTCATCTTAAACCCCATAGATCAACCTGACCACCTCCCCAGCAGCAGCTCAGCTGATCAGCCGTGCCCAGAGCATCAGTTCAACCCCTACCAGTATTTCCCAGCAGGCTGTTCTGTTGGGCAGTCCATCGAACACCACTCTCACAGCGAGCCAGGCACAGATGTACCTGCGCGCACAGATGGTGAGACCGCAGGCCTCAGGAGCATAGCCACTAGCATATTTCCAACAGCATGCACTAACACAAGCATATTAGCTGACATTTCCAGTGAATAAAACACGCTACAAATTTCTCCAATTTCTGTGCCTTTGTATGAATGCTAACCATGCCAAGAATGCCAAACCTATTTTATATATTTTTTTCAACATTCCTCTCTGTTCCTTCTCAGGCCCAGCAGAGTAACCTTGTACAGGTGGCCAGGAGCCTCGGTCGAGCTGTTCCTCTGTCCCCTCAGCTCATCTTCACTCCAACAGCCACGGTGACGGCTGTCCAGTCAGAGAGCTCCACACAGGCTTCCTCACAGGTAGGCTTGAAGGAAGTTATTTTCCCTGTAACTGCAATTGTGATCTTCAATGTAGTTTTAACTTCTTGGACTGGAACAAGGAAGCAGATCTGCCAGGAAGAATAAAATCTGAGGATGGATTATATAAAATGAAAGTTGATCATGTTTTCACACATTTAGGTGACCAATAATGAATGACGTGGAGGAAAATTCACCTTTTTCCTTTACATTAACAGTATTATCCTCACCTACTTCATTAGTTTGTCACTGAAAAGTTAATTGCATATTCTCAGATCCTCTTCATCCATACTTCTCATTACTCTTCCAACCTGTCTGTCCTCTATGGGTTCAAGAGCCTTTAGTCCTGGTCTCCCACAAACCCTCTGTAACATTGACTGTCTTCCAACCTTCAAATACCACCTCAGAACGCACCTTTTTAGATCTGCTTATACAGAAGTCCTACTATTTGAAGTCCTACCAACTGTTATTTATCTTAATTAATATTTTGTTATCAATTGCTTTGTTTTATTTTTTTGTCTCTGGGATGCAGTCTTGAAGGGCACAATGAATAAAATGTATAATCATTATGATTATAACTTTTTAATAATCATAGTTCTGGCAAAATAATAAAATCTAAATAATACTTTGAATGTCTGCAATCTCTATTCTTCTTTCTTTCTAAAATGTTTGTGTTTAGAATCAGGTCCAGAACCTTGCCATCCGTGGCCAGCAGGGGGCAGCCACGTCGTCCTCTCAGACTCAGACTCTCCAGGCTCTCAGTCTGAAGCAGAGTCCTGTGCCCATCCAGCCCACGGCACTGATTAAGAATCCCAGTCAGGGGACGCAGGTTGCTACAGGAGGGAAGACCAGCTCCTCCTCTGACAGTTCCACTGATGGAGCGAAGAAAGGAGATGGTGCAGCAGTCACTGAAGTCAGAGCGATAAACATGAGTCGCAGTGTTACAGCTGTCAGTGCTCCACCTCTGATTGCCCCAGGTAAGTAACATTTAGTAACACACTGCCTAGAAAGTTCAAATAACAGATCATGTTCAGTGGAGGCCATGAAGCTGACTCTATGAATATCATGACCAACCATTTCTGAAATGTGTATCATAGCTAATGTATTCCCAAGTTATTATCTATTAATATGGGGATTTGCTAAATTGTCTCATCTTTTATGACCTTAAACAAAATACTGTGGTGTTTTGTTATCCAGACAAAACAAGTGGTATTAAGAAATTACCTTTGGAAATTGCCTCTGATACTCCTCTCTGTTCCATAGAAAATTTTTTATATTTTTGAGGGGCAAATTTTGCTGCCAACCATTTTCTAATGGTTCCTAAAGAAAATACAATAGAAATGTGCTTGTGTGTTTTCCCAAAGCTAAGATGGGGGAAACGTTTTTACACTCTGCACTTTCAGTAGCTTTCTTTTTTCTTGGCAGCGTGACATGTCAGAGCCTGCATCACAAACCCATTCATTCACTAAAGGGGTGAAACTAGCCATATTTAAGACGGTGTTGTGTCTGGAACTGATGAACTGCTGAACCAGAAGCTGTGAAAGGCACAAAAGTCAGCAGCTGTTTTTTTCTTCTTTTTTTTTGACATGAATGTTGAGAGTATGCCAGCAGAACAAGCTTATGTCCAGTTTATTTGCAGGATAAGTCCCTTCAGATGCATTACATATCCTCAGATGCTCTTAATCAGATATCACATAATAAGATAGCTCACATAAAGTGGATAGTACATGAGCTTAGACATCTGATTTTGCGTGAACTGAGCTGTATGTGTTAATACCTGCTGCGTGTCATAACTGATGACTCTAAACCACATACATTGTGTGATACATCAGATGTGTGCTGTTGTCTTTTCTACCCATTGAAAAGTATGTAATGGTGTGGGGGGTGTGGGGGGTGTCTTGCTTTGTGTCTTGCTTTGTTCCAGTAATGGGTTCACATAAAATGAAAGGGAGGATGGAAGCAGAAAGTCTGGCTATGTGCTGAAAAAATTAACATGGGTTGCTATAGCAGCAGTTTATGTGGTGCAGGTGTGTGCATATAGGATGCTCTGGAGTTAAAAACACTCACTTGTGGATCAGGAAGAGGAAAGGCTGAATGGTTCATGGCTCATAGGATTCAGATTAAAGCTTTGACTGACCTTGGCTTTGTCGATATGCACTTAGATTTTTTTGGCTAAAATCAGTTTTATTTGTACAGACTTGGAAATTCATAATTTCACAAACCTGTGTCATGGTTGATGTTTAGTGTCCTCAACTAATGGAATGGGTCAACCATGACTTAGCTGCTAGATACCTTTTTTTATACCCTTTCTAACTATTTGCTTGAATTGGGAGACTATAGATATATTTGGTATTTGTGTTTTTTATTTTTTTAATGTTGTGACAATAACTTGTAATTCTCAGACATAATTTATTTAATTATTACTCCTAAAACAACACTACTATTCTAGTTTGGTATATTACTTTCACACTCTAAATTGACTGTAAAATGCATATTGGTTACTAATGGACTAACCTGAATAGTCTAAATAATATGAAAAGGTTTGTCATTTTCATTGTCACTTTATCAGCTCATTTCATTTCATCAAAGTAGTAAGAATATCCCCAGTCAGAGGGTAATATTGTATTAGTTGCTCCTGTAACTGGTTTTGTTTTAGATCCTGAATATAGACAAATGATTTGTTTTAAGTTTTTAAAACTGTTTGGAAATTCACTTAAAACTTTAAAATTGTTTAACATGAGCAGAGACTGGTTTGGCTTGGTCTTAGAGAGAAACCAAAAATGTGTAAGGCATTATCACTTATTTTACTTTTACTAGATTTCATCTGTTTATTTAAAAGATGTCCGACTCTTATGGAGCATTGTGTTACAGTGAAAGTCACAAAGATTGAGAGTGAGTCACTTTCCTCGAATTATAGAAATTGAGCTGGGATCTGGCTTGCTGCACTTGTGTTTGATCACCTCCTCTTGGCAGAAACAAGCCATCTTGCCATAAATCCCACAGCAGGGAACCTCCAAAAGCACCAGGCTCACAAAATTAAAGAGCAGGTCTGAGCATGATGTCTGTGTCTTGGCAAAAATCTGGAACTATTAGCAACAAAATCAGTTGTAAGTATTCTTAAAATGAAAAAGAAAATTAGCTTTTCCCCTGTACAAATTAATCAACCTGTTTTGGCCTGGACTGTTTATTAAAATATTCATTTTACTTTTTTATAGGATTCATTGCACAGTAAACCACTGGTAGAATATTTAAGTTGACCTTCCCTTTTTTATCTGTTTGCTCTGAGATTCATGTATTTGTATGAAAAGTTTTTGTTAGAGGAGCCTGACATTGTTTTTTTTACTTCAAATTAAAATCAACCATGTCGCCTGTTTTATTTATTTCAGTCTCTATTTCAGTATTTGATTATGATACTATGAATCTGATTTTTGATTTGCATTGAACTAAAGAAAGATAGTCTAAGAAATTATCTTGCTCTGTTGTTTAAGACAGGAATGCATTTCATGATAGTTAACCAAAGCAGCAGTCAGTGAGAACATGGAACCTCAGGGACTTTCCAGGGCTTCGTGCTATAAACGAAGGAACATATAATGTCTTGAACCTCATAACATTACACAGCTGTACACGAAGAGATGTCTGCACATACGGGGGGGGAGTAGGGGCCATACAGCAGATTAACTGTAAATGTGTGGGTGTGAGGGGGCCTTAGTCATTCCAGTCCTAAATCCCAAGACCTTAAGGCAGAATAGCAGTTTCATGAATTCCCCATTACCTACTTTATCCAAGGCTCATTAGGGGGTTGAGAAAGTTATCGGGATTCAAAGTGTACTGTATGTTGGTTTTATCTGGTTTGTGCTAATTCAGAAATCCCCCTCCTTAGCTTGGTGAAATGACGTTGATCCACTTTGCTGCTGTTTATTTACAAAACAACTCTGGCTCTGTGTGTAGTTTCAGCAAGGTGAAGTTGTACTTGTTGCTATACTGCTGTTTGCTATAACTGAGCAGAAACATTAGTTTACAGTGAAAGAATAGGAGCGGGATTTCCATTTAAAATTTCATGATCCATATTGATCATTCATTAATTTGTTATTGTCAATTATTAAGAAAACATACAACTTTTGTGATTTTGTTACTGCAATAACAATGAACCAGATGCAAGATGACATCAGAAAGCAGGTACCTTTTCTCAGAATATGGAGCCCTGCTATGCTTGAATCAGCATAAGCTTTTGTAATAATATGCAGTGCATAGTAAAAAAAATATGGCTTGAGTAATTGGAAATATGTAAACCAGGTTAACAGCTTAACACTATTCTCTTAATGGTTTTTCTTTCATAATTAATTTCATAAATATTTATTTATTAATATTTATTTATGCTGTAAATAAACAATTGATCATTTTTTTCCCCACACAAACTTGTGGCCAAAAGAATAACGGGGTGAAAGCAAGACTTTTAGAGAATCAATATAAACATAGATGGCTTTGTTTTTCTAACACCACAACACTTTGCAATCAGTGTTATATCATAAGTATAAGTATAAGCCAAGAAATTTTCGTCAGGACAAAAAATATTTCTGAAGCTTTCTATTAAATGAATGGTCATTATCAGTGCATGAAGTTGGTTAGTTGTCATGGCAGGTTTGACATTTCATTTGTGTCTCTTTCAGAACTTGCCTATGTTTCTCTAAGGTTAAGCATAAAACTGCATTCTTGGTAAATTACAATTAAAGGTTTAAAAAAACATTCAGCTGTTGACATGATTGTGGCCATGGTTTTTTCCTACCACAATTGTTTCATTTTGTTAGCAAGCAAAGAATTCAACTGACAAACTACTAAAGAAGACCGTGTGTTTAAACCTCCGGGAAAAGCTAGATATTAAAGCAGTTATTTTAGGGTGGAAATCCACAGCTTTAGGGTCTACATTTTATTGAGAAACATTTCATCTTGTGCTTCAACTTTTTACTATCATATGAATGAATTAGGGAGGAAAATTACTGAATTATTCAATTACCAAATTATCAGAGTAGTTGATGATTATATAGTGCTGTGCGAAAGTCTCGGGCCACCATTAGATCTGTTTTAACAATGACCATACAGTATAATTATTTCTCAATCACTTTATTGACACATCCAGAAAATACAGCAAACATGTATGAAGTTTTTTGGAAAAAAAAAGGAAATGAGAAACAAAACAGCTTCTACAGGTAAGAATGTCAAGTATTAAGTGTGCCCTACCCTTACACATATTTTAAAGGTCAACAAATTTGTTTTTTATGTCAGTTTTCTGTTGGTGGTTTTTTCTGTCTTGCCATGTGAAAAAGCCAACAGTTTTCAGCAGAACCTTTAAGGGACTAATGACATGCAAACTCTGCTGGGTAAAAACATCTACATTTTCCACAGTAGGGCACAGTCTGTGGTTAGTGTCTCACGGGGAAAGTCTGAAACCAGATGGAGTCTATCCCACAAAAAACATTGTGACAAGAAAAAGGGGCTGAGAATGATGGAAATGTGAGACAAATGCTAATGTACTTAGCTGTTTTTCATGCATGGATTTATTGGAGGTTTTACTAACACTACCAAGCACACCTCCATGTTCATCTGGCTCAAACAACAGATGCAACTCTATAGACCTCAGTGTACTGTTTTCCCACGATCCTGTCATGCATCAGCTGGAATCAAAAGACCACAGTTTTTGCAGGAAGTCGCACTGTTCACATCCAGATACATGTACACCAGGCAACATATAGTATATACCAAGAAATGTCTGATGCAGTACATCAATATGTCTCTTCGCTGGATGTATTCATAAAAAGTAAACATGGTGGATAGCTGTTACCCTAGATGCCAAAACAGTCTAGGACAAGCAAAGGGGAGATCATTTTACCAGATTACTAAAGATCTTTAGTGGTGGTGGGAGTCAAACTCTGATATAAAACAATCTCAAAGTGAGCATAAAAGACGAATCGATACCACTTATGTAGTGATCACTAATATCAGGTACAGAATCCAGTGCTTAAATTCTTAGACTGCGATAAGTTAATGTAAAAAACAACAAAGTGTTCCTGGGGCATTTCTAATATACAGTTAGCCTTGGGCTACTTTCTTTTGCCTCAACACTTGCCCAGTCACACATGCTCCCTCTATACAAGATTAATTTGTCATGTCTTGAGCTCTGCATAGGGTAGACAGAGAAGGCTACAAAACAAGCTCGGGAGAGCAGATGTACAATTTTTTTGTTCCTGGACCTGTCATGCTTTTCATTTAAGACAACAATGTTTGATATGATAGTGGAATAAAACAGCTATTGTGTAAAACTTAGAAAGTAGTGTTGCATCTTACAAATCTTATTGATGCATTTGACAATTACTGCTTTGTTTGGACAATTAAAAGTGTTCCACGTCAGTTCTCTCTAACCTAAGGGGATGTCTTGAATTTATTTTTTGTGACTAATAGGCCAAAACCCAAAGATGTTTCCTTGTATAATGATTTGTTTGCCATAATTATTGAGAGTCTTATTTTTATAGCACAAATGAACTCATCCTCTTCAGTTATTTCCAGAAGTCTTTTTTTTAAAATGTATGTGTTGTTTTCATTCCAGCTTACACACAGATTCAGCCGCAATCCCTGGTTCACCAGCATAAACAGCAGCAGCAGTTTGTGGTCCATCAGAGTTCCCAGAAGTCAACCGGGCAGCTGCTACAGACAGCTTCCATTCAGCCGTCACCCCACCCTGTTCCTGTGCTGCCCAAACCTGCTCCACACCAGCCCTCTACACCTAGCCAGCAGGCCACAATCTTTCACTCCACCATTAGCCCCCATGCCCTCCATTCCTCCCTAAGTCATGCCAAAGCTCAGCCTGTCCAGCTCACTGCTATCAACCTTCAAATACAGCCAACAGTGAGTACAGTTGCACACGTACAGTAACAATGTAGGATTTGTTCTCTGGGGTCCCCCACAATTAGTAAGTGGGATCTTGTGTTACAACCACACATCCTGTTTCATCTTCATGTACCTTCAAAATAATCTTGGAGGCATTATGTTAAGTGACATTGTGTCACTTTAAGGAAGGATTGAATAACTGTAGCATAATCGAAAACCAGATTATTTGTCTTATTATTATTGTTTTTTTGCTTTGCATGGAACCTTCAGTATTAATGTAGATGGGAACATTTTGTGAAATAGACATTTTACCATACATCTGAATCTGAATTTATCACTCACTCATAGTCTACTGCTTTATCCTCTAGGTGAGTTTTGTGACAAGGCTAGACCTATCCCAGTTGACAGTAGGCCAAATGTGGGGTACACCATGGACAGGTCATTAGCCCGTCGCATGGCAAACATGCATCAGTCAGTCTCACATAATCACACCAATGGTCAGTTTAGTGTGTCCTGCATGTTTCTGGACAGTGGAAGGAAACAATTTTTATTTAATTCATTAGAGATGCTTCCATGATTAGATATATTTCATATTCTTTCCCCTTATTTGATTCTAATGAGGCATGTCTTGTTCTGACCTCCTACGTAGAATTTGGTATTTTACAAGCAGTAACCAGCAAAACAAAATCTACTGTTTCAACAACGCCCACAGAGTCAAATTCACTTCCAAGACATGCATGTTAAAATGGGATCTCCTGGGTTTGGGATTTCTGGTGTAATATTTTCCTACTTGTGTTTTATTTTCCGGACTATGGGTGTTCAGTTTGTGAGTCACTGACATTAAAAGGATTAATAGTCCCTGGTGTGTTTCATCATGACTATCAGCCTTTCTCACATTTTTCCCTCTTTGCCTTTTCAACTTAAAATCATCAAAGGCTTCTCGACTGGTTCAGGATAGTAAAGACAAACCAACCTCACTGGTGGTGAGAGAGACGTGTCCGACACCCTCTACACAGCAACAGCAGCAGCAGCAACAACAGCAGCAGCATCCTGCACCGTTACCATCACAACCTACCAAGCCTGTTGAACAGCCCAAGGTCGACCCAACTACCCCAGCTGTTCAGCCACAAGGTAATAATTCAGCATAATTATTTAATCTGCTAGATGACTCTCTGGCAGTTAAAAACTATTAGCTGCAACCTTTTCACATTGACATAGAAACTGTAACTTAATCTCTGCTCATGATTTTGTCAATTCCCACAATCCTCGGTGGAAGAAATAAAATCCCTGCTGGTAATGTAATTATTAGTCAAGCCTGCAGCTTATAATGGATATTATTGTTTTAAGTATACAAACATACATTATTTTTACAAAATGACACTACATTTTATTTTATCTTAAAATATCTTATATGTCTTTACAGCCTCTGCTTAGAGAAAGTAATAAGGGTTTTTGGATTATGTCAGATTTTGTGATTTTCTCTTTTCAACATCTGATCCAATGAATTTAACTTATATAGACATACAAAATGTTGAGTGCATCAGTGTGACCGAAGAAAACCCCAAAGATTTTTGGTTGCATGTGCGAGCAAATTTGTCACACTCCAGAACCTCATCCATAATGCATATCTCTCATTCCACCACATCCACTTCACAATTGGCTATCTATAAATGCGAATCACAGAACTGTCCAATGGGTCACTTGACAGGATTCAAACTGGGCATGTGATTTACTGAGGGCACCAGTAGAAATACAAAAGATATATTGCTAAAGAAGCCACATCCACCATGTCTCACACAGCACACATGCACTAGTAGAAGCACTGGTACTAAGGTGCTCCGGTTGTACTAAGAATATGTTGCAGCAGAAATCCAAACTCATCAGACTAGGCAAAAAATATGTTTCAGTCTCCTATTTCTTTCTTCAACTTCTGTCCTTTTAAATCATTTAAATCACCCTGCTTTCCCATTCTAATGCTGAATGGCAGTCTTGACCATGGCTATATGTGCCTAAATGCATTGAGGTACTGCCATGTGCTTGTCTGTATTTGCATGAACAGGCAGTTGAAATAGATAGATAGATAGATAGATAGATAGATAGATATACTTTATTAATCCCAAGCTACTAAGAGTGTACATATTAACAGATGACACTGATGGAAACCCAGAAAAATAGTATGACTAGTCACAAGCTAGGTTTCCGTTGAAATATTTAGCGAACTTTTGACCAAATTTTCAAAGATTTGGTGAAAGAAATTGTGTATTTCCATCCACTGCTGAGAAAGCTAATATTGGGAGTTGTTCACAGAGTGCAGTTTTAGGGTGTGCAAAAGTCTGTGTCACCAGAGAAGGGTAAGAAGGTGCAAGGTGACGTAAATAAACAGGGCCAACAGATGATGGAACATGGCATTTCATTGCTTTTTCCATTTATTATTGAAGTGATATTGTATTCGTTTTGTGCAGTAAGTGGAGGAATATTGTGATTTCCTTGTTTGTCCAAACCTACCTCTTCTTGCTCAATGTCTCAATCACTTTTTTTCACCTCAAGTGTAAAAACATAAATGCAGTATTTAAATGTCCCATGTTTCCATTCAGGTGTTTTCTTAGTAGCTGGCAATTGTTTTTTTTTTTCCCCAACTCAACCCAAGCAAGTTCAGTTACTTATAGCTACTACAGAAGAAGACTATGACCTGGATGACTGTGAACAGTTGCAGACATTCAGGTGTTTTTGTTCTCAAAATGCACAAAATAGGCTAATGGCCACCCACCTATAGAAGTCAGACCTTCATTTAGGCCTTATCCACAATTCAATCTTTTTCTCTTCTGTTTTGTAAGGTTTTCCATTAACGTGGCATTGTTTTTAAAGAAATGTCTTCATCCACACAAAGCCCCTAAAACACCTCTAAACACTGTAGTACAGTACTGTGCATAAGTCTTAGGCCACCATTTATTGTTTTAGCAATGCTATAATGACCATCCTGTACAATTATTTCTCAATCACTTTATTGGAACACATCCTGAAAATATGGAGAAACACATGCTGTTTGAAAATAACATCTTTTTTCAGAAAAAAACAACAACAAAAATGCTTCTATATCAATTATTTAGTGTGACCTACATTTACACTTGAACAATAACACAGCCATGGCTCTTTAAAACCTGGAATGGAACCCTAATGTTATTGGTCAAACTTGTGTTTCTCCTACTATTTCATGCCAACAAATAGCTGCTGTGAAAAAGGTCTGTTATACCTGGTTAACTCAAGACATGTTGGAGCATTACATACACATGTTGCACAAGTTAAACTCATTGACAGGTTGATCGTTTAGTATAAGACTGACTTTTAGTCACATCTTTTCAATATAAATGCCATTGATCACAAAACTGACATAAAAACAACAAAGCTGGTTGGGACCACAGTACTGTTTATATACCAGGCCTGTATGTTTCGCTGTAATGTTGCTACAGAAATACACCAAAAATGGAGGGTGTTGAGCAAGAGCTTTAAGAATGTACACATATGTAATGTCTTTGATGAATAATAGAAATAAAGCTTTATTTGAATAAGTATACATCACAATGTATACAGCCACAGAAACAGAGATGGAATGCACCATGCCAAGGGGACTAAGGAAAAAAAATAAAAGTTATCAGTTGAACAAAACATGATCTCAAAACATATTTGGTGGCATTTTGAGATTTACCCTCTCTGGGACCCGTTTTACTAAAATACCCTTTCACTGCTCCCTAAACGCAGGTTCCATGTGGATAAAAAGCTGACGCGAGCAATAATTTTATCCGACTTTCCTGAACTCTTTATGTGCGCCTTAAACTATCTTCAAACACCAAAATGTCCTTTGGTTCTGCACTGCTGGTCCCATATTTTTGTGCTACGCTACTTTGCCAATTAATGTGACGCCATAGGAAATTTGGTTACGGTCGTTGGGACCTAAAGAAAACATTTACGCTGTGGGCTCCAGTGTGTGGTGTTTACGTTTGTAAACAAGCCGGCGTGTGTGTGGAGGAAAGCGGGGGCTGTCTGCTGCTCTAACCCGCTGTCTCTCTCTCACGCACACACTCGCACAGCAGCTTCTGCTCGCACACACAGTAGCTTCTGCTCGGTGTGTGCGCGCGTCTGTCTGTCTGTCTGTCTGTCTGTCAGATCGTCGCAGTGACCAGACTCAAATCGAACCGCATACGTTTCGTTTGTGAACGCAGCGGGAGTTGGTGCGGTAGAAACGGCTCGTTCAGCGCCGGAGACGCAGCATGGCGGCGGGATGTTCACTTTCGCTTTGTGAGTGTTTTACTGACAAGACGTTGTTATGACTTTGGTGAAACGGCAGTGATCCAGCAGGTTATTAAAGGGGAGCTTTTAGTGTCTGTCGTTAGATCATCAGCGATCATCAGAGTTTCAAAAATTTTGTTTACTTTGCTAAATTTAGTGTCTCTGTTTCGTTGGGTCTGACGCTTTTGTGCTATATTGAACCTTTGGTTGTTTAGTTTGACTCTCAAAGGTTTGGAAGTTTTTACCACTTATTTCAACTATGAGGAATGACTCATTAATTAAAATAGTTGAAAAGAGTGACCCAGCACTTCCTACTTGCTGGCAATGTTGCTGGTGTATCTTATCTCAAATTTAATTTTGGGACATCAAATAATAATTTAATCTGATTTTTGATTGCTCGTTGGATTTAAAAGTGGTAGACAGTATCATCAGTGATGTAATTAATGATTGTGTTTTGTCCAACAATGCCTCCCTACAGGTTGTGCACTTTCAGTAATGTTACATCATCATCATAAATCACCCTGTGCTACGTGATCAATTAAACTTTGGGACATCAACAAGTATGGTACATGTCCCCTGTATGATGATGATGACACCTAGTGAATCATTGACTGTAGCAAATAAGTATGAAGGAAAAAACTGTAGCAGGTCATAAAAGTGCATTATGAGATTGTCAGCCAACAGCTGCCTTTGAGTCTCTTTCACAGTTTGACATTGGACCATGTTTAGTCAAAGTCAAAGTGTACTTTATTGTCAATTCATTATGTAACAAGCATTACACAGAGGATTGAAATTGCGTTTTACCAAACACCAATGTGCAATTTAGACTAAAACATGCACACACACAACACACAGCCACACTCAAGGACATAAAGTGTATACAGACATCAACAATAAATAGACATAAGACATACAGGTAGACATATACGCTTCCAACAAGAAGGAAGTCTGAGGTAGCTCTTCTTGGTAGCTGGTGAAGGTGAAAAGTGTAATGTGCAATATGTAAGGTGCAGTAAATGGAAGATGCAATCTGTAAAGTGCAAGAGTTCTGAAAGCAGCATGGACATCAGTGTGTATAAGATTGTTTTTTTGGATGTCAATAACATGTTCATGGAATTTTTCTTCAGTGTGTTGATTAGCCTGATCACTTGAGGAAAGAAGCTGTTTCTCAGTCTATTTGTTTAGTAGCCACAACAGTAGAAATTGGCACATTTGTTTTTAATATTATAATTTATTATGGTAAAACATGGTTTTAGTGGAAAGGTGAAACCAGATATGTTTGGTTTAATTGCTTGAATTGATTTCCCACTAACATTCTAAAAGAAAATATTAAGTTTATGTGACATATGAAGACACAAATCATGGAAGGATGTTTGTGGTTTTAATTTTAAAATAACAGAAGCATTACATTGTGAAATCATCCCTAATGTCATTAAAATGGATGCCAGCAGTGACCCTTTGTCACAGATAACATGCTCTCAGATATTGGCTGGATTGTGTTCATGTTATAATGGTGGGGTGTTCATTTCTTGGTCAGGAGGGAGCTTAACCAAGAGTCCAACTGCTGCACCTGTGACTCCACCTCCAGCCATGACCTCAGGAAATGAGAGTGAGGTGCCCAACGTGACTGGCAGCGCACCGCAGAATGGGGAGAACAAACCACCCCAGGCCATTGTCAAGCCTCAGGTCCTCACGCATCTCATCGAAGGCTTTGTTATCCAGGAGGGAGCCGAGCCATTCCCAGTCTGTGTAAGTGCCTGATCTCAGTTTTATCCATCAGAGAAATATCATAAACAACCATGGGCTGACGTGTTTCTCCACTGTGAGCGTGCCCGTGGGGAGCTGTCAGCTGCCAATACAAACCCACTTTTACTACTAGTAGTGATGGCTCACATTATGCTCACATGATTCAGTCATTAGTTATAGCAAGGTAGAGCTGAGGCTGTAAAAATGAAGGTGTCTGTGTGTCATAAGCCTCATTTCAGTGTCACAGTTATGCTATTTCAAGTTATCAAATATTTATTTGTGTCATCTTGCTTTAATCGTATATGTTGTTTATACAGTGTATCTGTATGCCCACTATCTTTGCATCTTCAACGCATGCCATTAAAAATCAAGACTGTAAAATTATTTTTTTAGAATGTGTCATAAGGACACAAAGTGACTTTTAGACTCTTTCTGCCTCCCTCTGGACATTTTGTGTAAATGCTCACTACATAATTGTTTTTAAAGGCAGGGCATTTCTAACATGGAAGGTGAACTTATCTGTTGAAAATAAGAGATATGGAACTTTCACCTAAGGCTTGAAGAGATAATCATCAAGCAAACTGGTTGATTTTCCTATATTTTAAAAATTTATTGATAAAGTATACATATATATATGTTCATTTCAGCTCATCCTTGTTTTAGTTTTTTTTAGTTGTTGACTTACTGTAGTACTGTTGTTACATCTTGGTAAAGTTGTTTATTTTCTACCTGACACCAGGTGGAGCGTCTTCCCATTCTCATCAACAGCCCAAAGAAACTAGACCGTCAGCTCTCCTCGGACCCCGACAAAACTCCAGTCAGCAATGCAGCAAACAGTGACTCTGAGCCGGAGGACATGAACCTGTCAGGTGGGCCAAAACAAAATTTGACTAGTGCAATTGGTTGTTTATGTCTGTGGTTGAAGGTTGTAAATGAAGCAACGATACTCCAGTCCAACAATTTATTTGCATTATGATTTATAAAATGCTAAATTACAGTGTATTCACGACACAATGACAGACACACCATTCTGTTCTCATGACTCATGGATTGCACTAGATTTAAGAGGTATAACTGAAAGTGTATATGAGAAATTTCTAAGGATTACAGAAGAATTAATGTCATTTCTACCACTTTGCTTCTCACATTGAAGGATAACACTGCCTTTACGTTGAAGTACAACACATGCAGAATAAGTCAAACTATCAGTTTAACACATGCACTCACTCACTGTTGTTATTACATTAAAGTGTTAAACTACTCAAATAGTGTATCTGAAGAATGACATCTAAACAATGGGCCTTCATCAAGTACAGCTAGTGTGGCCATTCTTCTTCTACATGTCATTCTTGCTTCTATACAATACAGCTCAGAATTTGATATGATATTAGTGTTTGTCAAATGTTTATGCTGTTTCCTCTTTAACAGAAAAAGAACAAGAACCAAAGCTGACATGTGAATATTGTGGCTGGGTTGACTTTGCCTACACATTCAAGGCCTCTAAAAGATTCTGCTCCATGGTTTGTGCAAAGAGGTGAGTCGCCTTTCAGTTTTTATTTAAACAACATAGCTTACCTAAATACCAGCCCTAATAGTGGACCTTTGTGAACAGGTACAATGTGGGTTGCACAAAGAGGATAGGTCTTTTCCGTCCAGAGAGGAGTAAACCAACCAATCGCTGGCGAAGAAAATCTCAGGGTCGTTCCAGTATAGAAGCAAAAAAGCAGGTACACAAAAACACTCAACTGAACAATCCTTACCTCAACCCTCACCTTAACTTAAACTTTATTATAACGAACCTAAAAGAAGTCTTAACCCTGAAAGAGCTTCCTGGACAAAAGTCCCCAATTTATCATGTATATTCTGTTTCACTTCCACACTGGGACAGGGAAAACAAGTATATATACAGAGTATAAACAAACACAATATACTTTACTTGACCTTCACTACTGTCAAACATCCTTATCAGTTCACCTTCCATTACATTCTGCTTCTGCTGCACTTTTCATGCTTCATGCCTTTTAATGAACTCGGGCAGCGTTTGTGCCATTGCCTGATTCTCTCTCTCTCTCTGTCTGTAAAGGGTCATGATCATGTGCTCCATGATCCTTGTCAACCTTTATTGATAACCAGCAACACTAATAAATTTTTTTTTCTTTTTATGTCTAGATCTCCTCTCCTACACAATTCCCCTCTCTCTGTGTTAATACTGAAGCCTGCAATGACACACTACAATATTAATGTAACTTTTTTTTGCCTCAAGAAAAATCTTTCAGTTGAGTTACATTAAGAGTTATATAATGTCTCAAAGGTTGGGTGTAAAATCTCCAGTTGGGCATGCTTTTGTCTTATGATTGAATTACTAGTTTGATTTATAGGTCTACAGGTGGTTAATTGTTATGATAGATAAATTGTACAGGCTTTGTTATCAATCAAACATCCCGTCAAGTCAACTCAAATGCTGAGCTTTGATGTCATACTTGAATGTTTCCCTTTTCAGAAGCTGTCCCCCTCCCCCCAGCAGACTCAAGCTGGTTCCGTATCCTCACCACATCCCTCACAGCCCAGTCAGGAGGAGTCCAGTCCGTGTTCAGACATGTCCAGCTATGAGGAGCCACCGTCTCCTCTGTCAGCAGCCAGCTCAGGTCCTCCAGCTCCTACCCAAGCCCCAGCACAGGTCCCTGTCCGCAGGCAGCCTAGCAGAGCCTCGGACCAGGAGGGCTCCAGTGGGAGAGACGCGCCTCCACTCAGTCAGCATTTCGTATCAAACGACCCCGCCAGGTGGAATGTGGAGGAAGTTTACGAGTTCATCCGGTCACTGCCAGGTCAGTGGAGTAATCAAAATCTTCACATTGCTTATGTATCCTTATTTTGTTTGTTTGTTCATTAAATTTCAGAACAGAGTCATACATTCTGACAAATAAAATTATTGCCTTTGATTAATTTTTCAAAATAAATAAATAATTAAAATAAAAAAGATAGATAAATTACAACAAAGCCAAAGGGGCAATATCGTAATCAAGGGTAGAAAATTTAATTGCTGTTAATAAAGATTAAAAAAAAATGTAGCACTCTTGCCTTTGCAGCAAGAGGTCCCGGGTTCACAACCCGTTTGTAACAAGGGGCCTTCTGCAAGGAGTTTGCATGTTCTCCCCGTGGTGCGTGGGTTCTCACCGGGTACTCCGGCTTCCTCCCACAGTCCAAAAACATGCAGATTTGGGGATTGGGTTAATTTGACACTCTAAATTGCCCGTAGGTATGAATGTGAGAGTGAATGGTTGTCTGTCTCTATGTGGCCCTGTGATGGACTGGCGACCTGTCCAGGGTGTACCCTGCCTCTCGCCCTATGTTAGCTGGATATAGGCACCAGCACCCCCCCCCCCGCGACTTGATAGGTTGATAAAGCGGTAGAAAATGAGAGAGAAAGATAAAATGTGTCACACTAAAATAACACCAGAGAAAATAAATGTAAAAGAATTAAAAAGAAAAAAGTATATACATTTAAAATATACCTGTATACATATGCACACACTCTTACACATAAAATAAACAACTGAATAGAAACAATACCTGAAAGATAAAGATAAAGTAAACAGCTACAATAAATGAATAATCAGTGCCACTAAGAAAGAACACAGAACCATCAGAGAGGCTTTCACAGTCAGGTCTTCAAGTATATCATGTCAGCTAGTAGCGGACATGTATTAAACAGTTAAGGCACTTGGAGCACAGGCAAAATAAAGTACATTTAATAATATCAGATGAATATCAAATTGTAGAGGTCCATACTTACCATACAGGTCTTAATAGGATTCCAAACCCTCTCAAATCTCGTCTTTTTTTCTTTTTTTTTTTTTTTTTTTGCTTAGTTGATATCTTACTTCCTCTAAGTGTAGTATGCTGCTCAATTCTCTTTCAAAGATGGGCAGATTTTCTCCTCATAGTCACTTATGCATCCTTTTTAAACCATTAACTGCAGTGTATACTTTTTTTTCTCTATTTTTCATGCAGGTTGTCAGGAGATAGCAGATGAGTTCAGGTCTCAGGAGATTGATGGACAGGCCTTGCTCCTTTTAAAGGAGGACCACCTCATGAGCACCATGAACATTAAACTGGGGCCTGCACTCAAGATCTTTGCACGCATCAACATGCTTAAAGACTCATAGCAGCTCCTGAGTTTGTCTGTGTGTGCGTGCGTGCACGCGTGGTACGCGCACAAAGATCAATGTGTAAAATCTTCATTGTAGCACTGACAGTACAGAGTATTGACTGCACTATGACCTTGTCTTCTTCCACTGCTGGACTGGTCCCTTTGATAGAAGGATCACTTTTGCTGGACTTGATCCACATTTTCAGCTCAATGAACCATGTTATTATTTAAACTTGGCTACTGGAACTGATGATGGTCTCACAATGAGCACTATAAAATGTTACATTTTAATGGTTAAAGGTTATAAGTACACTATTAATTGCTATTAAATGTCAAAGTAACACCAGCATCTAGGACTAAAACAAAACTCTGTCTGCCGCATCATCCTGCCCTTCATTTTCTCTACAAGGTTTTGACTATACACTGTAGTCACAGTAGATACACCTCTCTTGAAACATGTTGCTTATGTTATGATGCGCATAGCGTATATAATCCCTTTGTACATCTTGTGACATGTTTTTTACAGTTCGAGTCGCAGAGCTTGTCCCTTTTGTATTTCATAAATGTGACTGGCACCTTGGAAACACTGTAGCTCACTGATGTGCAGACTGGTAAAAGCAGTTTGTTTCTCCTCATCGTATACATGCTGTATGTACAGTACATGTATGTGGTGATGGTTCACCAGAATAAATCTCCTGTTTTATGTTGCTTCAAGCTGCTCTCAAGGTACAGTTTGTAAAATTCATCAACATTTATTGGTGAAGCAGCTGAATATCCTCACCTCACCCTCTCCTTATAGGTGTTTTGGAGTAGCCTTAAGTTTGTATCACAACATAACAATGTTTAATTTAACTGTGGGCCATGTAAAAACATGCCAGTCTAAAATGGCAACCTCTTTAGCTGACCCATAAGAGGCTAATTTTGGGGAAATGGGAATTAATTTCTAGCAAGTGAAAATAATTTCACCAAAATTTTACTCACTTAAGGTAAAATGAATCCCATTTAAAAAGAAGTAGAACTCCTTCAACAGCACTGCTTTCAAGTGCCTTGCTGTGTACTCATTTTTACATTTTGATATCTGACCATAACATAGGCAGAATTAGGATAAGAGCAGCACGTAACAGGCGTGGATGCAGGCACCAGAGGCCAAATAACAGGTGAAAGTTACTATGGTATGAGCAGGTGTAATTTGGGGCGGTTAACTAAATGGAGAAAAATGACATTGACAGAAAAGCAGTGCCAAAATTACCTGTTGTGACTGCGCTGGGTCATGCTGCAGCACAGTGAAGTGTGACTTATTTTTTTATCATTAGACAATTTTGTTGGTATGCAAATAAGGGAGACAAGGCTGTGTGTGTGTGTGGGGGGGGGGATTTTAATTCAGTAGATGCGCCTTTGCCTTTTTTCACAAAAAGACTCAAATACAAAGCTTAAATGAAGAGAAACGATTTAAGCAGCCTGTTTGTGGCTTCACTTTCTTTCCTGGGAAACATTTTTCACCTTTACTTACATATTTTTTTCCTTTTCTTTTAAAAACAATTTACTAAGACATGATATTGATTTCTTGTCTGTGTTTCACAGGACACTAAATTATCTTGGGAGCTGATATGCTTCACTCTGTTTTTGGCACTTATTTTCTTTTCTATTTCCTTTAATGTCCTGAGGCACCTCTGTGCTCATGCATGCAGTAATTCAAAGAAGTCTATATGTACATAGCAGCTTAAGTAAGGAGAGATATGGTAAGTGTTAAAGCTACTTATCCTTGTTATTTTAAAACAAATTTAATGGTGTTTAAGATTTTGAAATATGCAAATATATAAATATGGCCTGTGAATTTAATTTGTTTTTTTTCTAATGAAAATATGGTCATATCTATTTGTGGTTGTGATGAAAGGTCAACTTTTTAGATGATGCTCTGTTCAACACTCATATTTAACAAAACAGTTTGTACACAACATTTTGCAATTATAAATAATTTGCAGTATATTTGTGTGTCTAGACATTCTTTTTTTTTTTTTTTTTTGCCTTGTGTGACTTGGGGTGAATAGTGAACTGTTTACCAAAACAAGTATATATGTACATGTAATATGCACATATACACTTTATGGATAAAAGCATTTGGACACATGATCATGGCCCCAGCAGGTACTGTAATGACATATTGAAATACATATACAGTAGCTGAATATGGAGTTGTTGCCCCTTGTGCACCTAGCTTCCATACTTCTTGGAAGACTTTAGTCAAGATTTTTTGGTGTTTCTATGGGAAAATGTGCCCATTCATTCTGTGGCACACTGATGAGATCAGGCACTGATGTTGGGGCTAGAAGGCCTGGTTCATAATCTGCGTTCCAGTTCATTCCAAAGGTGCTTGAGGCTGGGGGGCTTGGGGCTGAGGTCAGGGCTCTGTGCACGTCAGTCCAGTTCTTCCACACCAAACTTGTCAAACCAAGTGTTTATAGTCCTTGCTCCGCGCACTGGGTCAACACAGTCATGTTAGAACAGGAAAGAGACTTCCTCAAACTGTTGCCACAAAGTTGGAAGCACAGCACTGTTCAAAATGTCTTGGTATGCTCAAGGGTTAAGTTTGTCCTTCATTGGAGTTAAGGAGCTGAGTCAAAAGCCAGATTAAAACACCTAAATTCAATACTAATAACAGGTGTGACCAAATACTTTTGTCCATATAATGTGTGTGTGTGCTGCTGCTATGGGTTGTCATTATTATTTTATAATCAAGAGCCATCAAACGTTTTGTTTGTTAAATGATAAATACATTAAGATCAAATCTTCAAGTCATTTCAGTTATTTTAAGTGAGATTAACCATTGATCATTAATGGGGATCAAAACAAAGCACTAAAACGTTTTTTAAAAAGTGCAAAAACTATTTTGTCGGAGCGTTTGACAAAATCATCAAAAACAAATTAAACAAAAAGCTTAATTATACGGTGTGTAAATTATTATTCTTACATCATATACAAACCAATTTACAAACGTAACCGAAATCAGTTCATCTTACAATATTGTGAAGTATTTCAGAGAACATACAGTATATACTTGTACAGATACTTTTAAAGAACATGTTCCTGCAAGGTAAGCGAAGCAATTTTATTAACAGTAGGTGCTATTTTGAAGATATCAGACACAAAGACCTTCCGTGTGTTACACGCTTTTGTTTCTATTTCCGCCCCCTGCTGGTTCTGGGTGGTTCTAGAAGTTTGGACGTTACTCGTTGTTTGAGGATGGACACAGTATTGTTTTCACAGCATTTTGTCTAATACAATGGAATATTCATACAAACACTGTGGCCTTTCACATCCGTATTTACCCAGAACCCGGAACCTCACGTGTCCCAGAATAACCTGGGACAAGCGAGTTTTTCAAAAGCAGTGACACGGTGGGGCGGGACGAAGAGGAGCAATGACGCAGCCATTGTTTTGATTCAAGAACGGACCGGAGCACCAGAAAACTGCCGCTTTTTTAAATTGTTTTGTTTCTGAACTCGCGGAATTCAATTTATCGAAGGTGTTCACGCTTAACAGGCTATGCACCGAACAAAAAACAATTCTATGTTTGAAAAGTCATCGGATTGTAATTCCTACGCCCCCCCCCCCCGTGTCTCCGATAATGGTTTAGTCGGGGTTTAAACTTCTCCTTCTTGCTGGAGAGTTTAAGTGCTGATTTTCCAGTAACTTGTTTTAGTCCGCAGTGTTTAATTATTCGCCTTTGGACTGTCAGTCATTTCTCTGAAATAAGAACACAGGTATGTTATTATTTTTTTAATAACATTTTTTTCCCCACAGTATAGTTTTACACTATATATAATTTTGATTTATGAATTTGTTCCAATACCTTTCAGTTTCAGAATAAAAAAAAAATTTATGGACAAATTTAAGACAGGATGAATGGATTTTTATCAGAGTATGGAAAATATCTAGTCACAGGACATCCAATTTTTCTATACGTGATCGTGTCTGTCCATCAAATATTAAAACAAACAATCAAAATTATACGACTGCGTATTTGTACTTTTTTTGCCAGGAAAATTTACCTCAGTAATTTATTGATAAATGTGTGTTAACTATTTTGCTGTTAACTTTTAATTTAATCTTTTGTTTAATCGACTTAAAAGTACCAGCGCACTGGTCGCTGAGCATAACCTTTAAATTTTAATTTTCACAATATAGGGCTAATTGTTATTGTCATTATTAATGACTAATTTAACTTATTATTCATTATACTAATTATTGTCAGTTAATCAGTGATCAGTTAAATTTTGTAGAATGGAAAATGGGAAATGCACAGTTTCTCAGCGCTTGAAGGGGCATCGTCACATTTCATCTTTTAATTTCAAACAATGACATAAGCAAATTGTCAGTGATTGAAGGGTGATCAAATAATGTATTAGTCCCAAAGTAGTTTTTAACTTGTATCTAATTGATTTGTTAGCTAATTGTTGTGGCTCTAAATAGAAATGATCAAAAGTGTTTTATTAATCACAGAGTATTTCAAATGTTTGGACTTTTGTAGTGATGTCAAATCAAGGAGACAAGGTGGCTGATGGTTCCCCCGCTGACATGCCCTCACTGGAAAAACTGGACTCTCCTACAGGTATGGAGCCTCATTAAGTCAGTTATTGTTCTTGGGCACATTCAGGAACCATTAGTGATTGAATAATTTGCCACTGTGGAAAAAAAAACCCAACCTCTTGCTTTAAGACTGCAACCCCCAGAGACCAGTGTGCTCATACAGGGAACTTTGATTAAATTAGTCACTGGTTTGTGATTGCATTTCTGTATAAATGTAATTTATGTCACTAATTAACACATGTAGCCTGGGTTTAAGGAGCTATTAGCGTATTCCCTGTGTGTGCGCTACTTTATTTTACAGTAGGTATGATGGGGCTCTAGGCCTTGTTATTTTATGTGATGAAGCCCTTTGATTTTTATGTGGTGTCATTAAAGTGTTCTTTAAATAAAGCATTGGAAGAAGAGGTGGAGTAGAAGAGGAATAAGATTAACTAGACGGGCAAGCAGAAGTCACATACATGTGTCCTGTCATTAATGAGGAATAATGGATTTCTCATTACAACCAGGTTTTTGAAACCAGAGTCATATATCCAGAGAACTGACCGGACACTCCACAGTGATTTAAACTGTCCAACAAAACATTTCCTATTTTTCAATTCAATTACTGTTTTTAGGCACGTTCAGGGACCAGTAGTGATTGATTTATTATCACGGTGGCAATTTTAATTATTTTTTTGTGTGGTGTCAGGGAGCCCACCCACTGCCTCATTATCCAGTCTGATGGAGCTTGGAAATTGTGTTTCCAACCTGAGCCTTGCACACGAGATAATAGTGAACAGTGACCTCTGCTTCACACCCAAGATGCCTCGCACAGACAGGCAAGAAATTCTCTCCACCACAACTGGGCGGTTGTGATCGTGTCCAAAAACGGTTTGTTGTTTTTGTCACTTCTCGCGTGGTGCTGCAACCATCTTTCTCTGTGTAGTCTGCAGGGCAGAGTGACAGAGATCGTTCACCGAGCGTTCTGGGACAGCCTCCAGGAGCAGCTGAACCGTGACCCTCCGAACTACACTCATGCTGTCATTCTGCTGCAGGAGGTCAAGACTGTAAGTCAGGCTTTGAATAAATCAAACAATAAAGTTTGAAGGTTGATGCCTTTAATACTTGAGTGATAATAATATGTTGAATATTCTTATATCATAAAGTTTTTAACCAGTATCCAACTTCATTACGACTGGCGTTCCATCATTCTTTATTTTACAAGAATATGAAAAATTGAAGAAGAGAAAAAAAAAAAGGTTCTGAAATTAAAGGTGATAAATTGAAATGCTGGGTTCACTGATAACTATGGTGCAGCCTGTATATTCACAATATAAATGTTTTTCTCAGGGCTGCTGCCAGAGTGGTTAATATAGCATGGAGAGCTGCAGCTGTGATTTGGAAACACTGAATATCACCAAACCAAAAAAAGGCCTCATTATCCCTCTCAAAATGATCCGGACCAGAGGAGAAGAGAAACAAGGGTCTGCAGTGATGCATTAAAACAGCGGTTCTCAAACTCTTTATTCCAAGTACTACCTGAGAAAATATTGAGCTCCCAAAGTATCACCAACGTTAAAATACAGTGGCGTAAATAGGTTGAGCAAAGTCAGCTATGGAATTTTTCACAGGAGGCAAATTTATTCCAAGTAAGATAATTTTCTCTCTCCTCATCCTCCTCTTCCTCACATATACTTCAGACACTGATACTCAAGAGCTATAATCCTATAATCATAGAAGAATAAACTGGAACATCGTCTAAGTTCATATTCATGTAACCCATCAGATGCTTCAGTCCCTGCTGCTGCCTGGTCATGTCAGACTGAAATCTCAGATGGATGAGGTCCTTGACATGGATCTGATAAGGCAGCAGGTCAACCATGGCATTCTGGACCTCCACAGACTAGCCGAGTACATCATCAACACCATGGGGTCTTTGTGTGCACCAGTGCGTGACGCAGAGGTCCAAGCACTGAGGGCACTTAAGGAGCCTGTGGAGCTCCTGAGGTGAGGAGACTATTATTTCACCTCAGACTTTTGTCATGTAAAATTCATGTCAGACTTTTTGTCATGTAAAATTCAGTTGTGCATGTCATTTTTTATACTTCCACTCAAAACAAAAGAGGTCACACTTTTCTTTTTCCTCCTACATGCTCAAATACATTATTAAAAAACATTTATTCCAAAAAAAAAAAATGTTTGCTTTCTTTTTGTTTTCACTTTACTTTCGTAGAAATGCCCTTTGCTATTTATACACTTATTTCTATTTCTCCCTGTATAATCACAGGTCTGCTCTGTCTCTTGTTTCAGGAACGTCTTCCGTGTTTTGGAGCTGATGAAGACTGACATGGTTAATTTCACCATCCAGAGTTTGAGGCCTCACCTCCTGCAGCAGGCCGTGCACTATGAGAGGCTGAAATTCCAGCAGATTCTGGACAAGCAACCAGGTGAGTGCGAATAAGTCACTTTATTCAGATCTCAGTCCTGGTTACTAATGTGTGAGTTAGTGCAGGTGAATTTGTAAATGCATGACTTATGAGCACAGCTCATTCCAACAGAATTCAAACAGAATGGACAACCTGTTGGTGTTGAATCATGGCTGTTTTGGCTCAGATGTTATTCTGGCTAATCTTGGTGGATAAATTTCAAAGGCTCTCATGGAGACAAAATCATTTTGTCACCAACAAAATACCCAAGAAGAATCCTTTTCCTGTCTCCTTCCTTAAAAATTAACTTTTGATTGAACAGTCAGACTGGCACTTTGGCCTATTTGGAGAGGAAAGCTACCAATTAATAATTTTCTTAATTAGGTAATCAAAATATTCCCAGAAGCTGAGGTGACATCTTCTAACAGTCTCAACAAACATTTGTTTTATCAATTGCCTTTGTAAATTATTTTCTCTATTTATATATTTTTTCTATTATTTATTGATAAGTTGTTTGTTCCATAGAATGTCAGAAATGACAAAAACTTTGGATTGTTCTTCCCTAAACATCGAAATAATATCAACTGTCTTGCTTTGTCCACTAAAAAAGACATTAATTTCAAAGCGATTAATCAGTCAATCAAAATGGTTAAAGATTCATTTAATGTCAGTAAAATATAAATTGCTTCAGTGCTAAAATTGAAAATACTACAATTCCAGCAAACATTCACAAATTTAAAAGTCCATTATGCAAAATTCTGTCTTACAGGATGTCAGGAGACAGGGTTGTGATGTGGTTCATCGCTGGCATTCAGCAGTGCTGTCACTAAATACACCAGACTCCTCGGTTAAATATTGAGATTTTAGAAATTTCCTTGTTAAATGTTGGAGATTAACACGTTTTGGGATTTTTTTGAACTGATCTACAGTTCAGCATTGTTTGGTTTAAATCCTGTGTCAGTTACACTTATGATTTCCTCTGGAACATAGCAACAGACTTGTAATTTGATGTGTGCATAATGTTACATCTCTGTGTTCAAGGCCACTTTTCCTGTTTGGATTTTTATTTTTCCTTTGAAGGTATTTGTCTTTAAATAATCTTGGAACTTGGATCTCTCAAAAATTGCTGTAATTAGAATGAGTCACACAGCATGTAGACAGAAGTGTACTGGTTAATATATACTTATACTGCTCAAAACAAGAGTACATCATTTGCACATCTATGTAACTTAAACAAGGAAAGAGCCAGAGCTTCTTTTTCCCCAAAAGGATGATGATAATGATGCACTAATTACGTCACATTGCAGTTTAAATCTTGTTTATCATGTTGTTGTCTTTTTTTATTTACTGTCTTATGGCTTTGTTTTCTTTCTTTTTCCCCCTCAGATTTTCTGGAAAAAACCACCGCCTGGCTGGAGGCAGCAGTGGCAGAGGAGGCGTCTCTCATCAGAGCCCAGTGTGATTCTTCTGGTCCCGAGAGCCGAGGTCTCAGTGCCACCTCTGTCCTCAACCGGGCCTATATGCGTCTGCTAAAGTGGGACCCACAGGACGAGAAATATCCCGAGGTCAGCTGCATCACACCACGCCTTTTTATTTGATTGATCTTTTATTGATCATTGGGGAATATTCTGTCTCAGCAATACTATAATGCTGTACTGCTGTATTGTAATACAGCATGTGACAACACAGTAGAGCAAATGTAGTGTAGCCCAATGGCTCTCATTGTTGTTTTTCCAACGCAACCTTACTTCATTAAAATTACCCACCTCCTTCCAAATGTAGTTCTTTAAAGAACATCTCAGCCTTCACATTAAAACCCTGCTATCTGATTTAATGTTGTGGTTGATCAGTGTTATCCAGAATTATAAACAAATAATCATTCTAAGAAAAGCAAGTATGGCTATCTGGGAAGATTATGAGGCTATAGACCCCTGGGCACAGACTAGAAAAGGGCCCCAACATCCCAATGCACAAATTGATTGAGCTACAAAGATTGCTCAAAAAAAAAAAAAAAAAAAAGTTGGTTTGATCAGGTTCATGCACTAACCATTTGAATAACAAAAATCCATGTATTTTTACTCTTTCTGTATGTAAATTTTGTTTTAAAGCATTTGTTCATTTAATCTAATGAATGACTGAAGATTGTCTGCTGCAGCTTTTTGTTTTCCAGGTAGCTGCTGTTTTCTTTCTTTGGAGAGGCTCATTAGTGTTGGTAATTCCTCAGGATTAAACATATGACATTTGACCCTGGTCTAACCTCTACACAGACTGCCCTGATGGACCGATCCCGCCTGGATGTTCTATGTCAGCGGCTCCACGTGCTGGTGCTGGAGGTGTCGGTGTTACTCCTGACCAATGCTCAGTGCGGGGACATCATTTTCTCCCTGCAGGGGTTTGTAGGTAAACTCAGGCAGACCATCGCTGCCCTGCTGAAGGGCAGTCACACCAGGTAAGAGGAGGATGTGGTGATGCATGTACTGGCTGTCAAGGGGAACAGGTGATTTGGGAGAAGAGAAAACCAGTGGAGGTGACAGGAGGCAAGAAGCCTGACAGAGCGAATTCCACCTCACCTCGTTCTTTGTGTACAAGCCCAGTCATGATTAGTAGATAGATGTGAGACACCAGCTTGTGATATCCAAGGTCTCTTCATACTCTGGTCAGAGCTGCAGTAAAATGTAGCACAGGCCATTTCTTCCCTGATCACCTTTATTAAAATGTGATTCTGTTTCATCTCAGCCTCTTGTGAGAGACGTAGATGTTATTAGAAGCTTATTTATTGACTTCTGTGAGTCCCAGAACTCAACATGGCTGATAAATTGTCTGTGACCTAATGTACATCTAATGAAGGTAATTTGTCTAATGGAATTTTCTGGTGCTGCAGGGAGGTTGACCTGAAGGGGGTGCTGTTGGGGCTGGGGGAGACAGTGCTGCAGCAGGTGAATGAAGCTCTGCGCAGCCAGGGAGAAGCAGCGTTGACTCCACAGAGACAGGATCTGCTGAGGGGACAAATATCTGACCTGTGGAAAGACGACAACACTGTCCGCACACTCATAGGTCAGAAGAGCAAAGAAGCTCCATACTTTACTAATTAAAGCTCACATGGTGAGAAATACTGCAAATCCACTTTTACATTTACATTCCCAATTATTTATTGCTGATTATTGCCATCTGTTTATAGTTTAGTATTTGATAAATCATCTGACAGGAGAAACATGTCCCGCAACTGGTGTTACTGTTTTTGTTAATGAATAATCCAATCATTGTATTAATTATTACTATTTTGGTTTTCCTTTGGCTTCATTTTACTACTTTTTAAATTTATTTTTGTCAAATATTACAATGAACATCTACAGATCATGTGAGAAGCTTGAGTTTGGATTTTTGGCATTGTTGGTTTGAAATCGAGACTCGAGACAAAAGAATCCCTCACACATCTATTGTACTAGAAAAGTGCAGTGGAATTAAAAGATATGATACAAATTAGCATAACAAAAATTCTGCACACTCTCCAATGTACAGTTGGCAATAATACATTTATATGTAATGTTTCTGCGCTAGACTCCAAACATATTTATTCAGGCAGTTTGGACACTGTGTGGGATTTTTGTTTTGATTGACATAGGGCTGCAACTAACAATTATTTTCATCAATCGATGAATCTGTTGATTATTTTCTTAATCAGTCGAGGACATGTGTGGTCCATAAAATGTCAGAAAACGTTGAAAAATGTTGATTGGTGTTTGCCGAACCTGGAAATGATGATATTCTTGAATTATTTGTTTTGTCCAAAAAACAGAATTATTCAGTTTTAATGATTTCTTTGTCACATGGAGCACAAAAACCAGAAAATATTCGCATTTAAGAAGCTGAAAAATCTGAACTCTTGTTTTAGTAGAAAAAAACACTCAAACTGATCGATTATCAAAATAGTTGACGATAAATTTAGTGATCACTAATTGAATAATTGGTGCAGCCCTAGGCTTAAATAAGACTGAAGTAATAAGATATATTTTTTTAAAACTTCTACTTAGTGCTTCTATGCATTTTCAGTCATACTACAACCTGTTACAATGTTACTGTTGCCTCAGCCTGTCTTGGCAGTCTTGTGTGCAGTGCAGGTGACATTAGATCATGTCAGGACTCATTAAACAATGGCTTGAATATAGCACACATTTGTTGATACACAAAAGTTACACACTATAGTTTTAAGATTACAAAATTCAGGTTAAAAAAAAAAAAGCTTTCAAGCTTAAAACTTCATTTTGGTTAGAAATAGTGTATTTTATTTTGTGCAGCTTCATTCACATAAAGATTTTCACTCGACAGAAGAAACAGATATTATAATGTCATCGAGTTTGGTTTGTCTCTGTCCACACACGGTTGTTTTTAAAAGCGTGCTGCTGCAGAAAGCTGACTCCCCCCCTCTTTCTCTCCATCAAACACAGGACAGAGGGTTGAGGGTTTCCTCCGGGCCACGCTGCAGGGAGGCTCTGCTAAAGGGAGTGTAGAGTTGGCCGGTCCTCTGAGGCTGGTGAGCACCGAGCTCACTGAGCTGGGGACGGCCTTTGGGAAAATTGTCCACTTCAATCGATCCGTCTTCGGTCCCTTCTACGCACCGATCCTCAGGAAACTGATGTTCTCACAAGGAGAGGCCGAGGCTGGCCGAGACTCACGCTAGGGTGATGCCAACCTCTATAGTGTCCTTTACATAAGCTGCCATGTGGCATCAAACATGTAACTTTAATGTAAATACAAGGGTGAGAATGTATAAGGAAAACCCAGTGGTGAAATGTTACTAGAAGAATGGCAGATTATTAGATACTAATTATTATTATAGTATGGTAAAACACAAAGGTCAGGTACTCAATTATCATAATCATTATGGAACATTTTAACAGTCCAAAACATTAGAAGACAGACTGTGTGAAAGGAAAGACAGGAGTAACAGACACTTTGTCTTGATATGCTGCAGGAGTGAAAAACTAGTCAAGATATAGCCATGAATCTGAAATTTTCTGTCACCTTGAAAACATGTTTGCTGGATTCGTCAGGTTTCACTCCATCCTCAGGAAAGGCAGATTACCAAAGAAAATGTGTGACTAATTTGTAAATAATACTGAAGATGTTATATTTAGCTGCATTCTTATCTTCATGCTGTAGAACTTAACCAACACAGTATGCACTTTTTTACTCTCTTTATGTATTTTTACCCCCCGCACAAACCAAAAATATACTCTTTTTTTTTTCCCCCACAATAGTTATCATTATTGAGGGTAAGCAAGAATTTTGATGTGGTTGAACACCTGTGCTGTTGTCTGCCATAAACAACCGTAAGCATTAAGGAGTTAGTTGTAAGCAGCTGGACTGGCTTTAGTAAAGTTGAAGATGTTTCACTTCTTATCTAAGAGGCTGCAATGAATCAGATGACTGAGAACCTTTACAGGGGAAAAAAGCCTCAGTGTATGTTGTAGAATCATCACAGTGAACATGACATTTATATTTATGGATTCCTTTAACTTAAGCCAAAACACAAAACTATTTATATCGCAGGTTTAATTTGTATTAATACAGAAAACCACCTGTGATCCTTAAGTTTCACAGAGCTAAGCATTTTTAAACCGGCTGGTTTTAACACGTCTTCGTCTCCATGTAGGAGCTCAACTAATACAACGTGACTGTAAGTCTGAACAATAGTGGTGGGAATTTCAGGGCAACTCAGTATGATACAATATGTGACAGTTGGCGAGTGATAACAACAATACCATGATAAAGCGTGATAATCGATATATGGCAAAATCACATCATCATCAATCGTATGACGATCATTCTATCTCAAGAATACAAAATGTCCCTAAAAAGTTGCAGGATACTTTTTTCCTGCAGTCACTCATTTTCATGCTGCTAAATTTCACATTCCCCTCATTCCTGTTATCAGCATCACCACAGGGAGAGACATGAGGTAGTGACACCAGTGAGCATAATTGATGGGAAAATCTGGGCATTGAATTTAAATACAAATATTGATATTTGGCACCAGTGTTTTTCATTAATCATATGTTGGGAGTCACAGTGATTATTTATTGCTGTAACATTATTTTGTCCAACCTCTAATATGCAGGTTTAAATGATAGAACACCTTTTTTTTTTTTAAATCGTATTAAGATTGAATTATTTGAGCAATGGATAGATATTTTGTGGATACTGGAAAAAGCATCCATCCACAAACTTGATGCTTAGCTCTGTGACTTGAATGTGACATAATACTGGTCCAAGCCTCACTAATGACTATTACAGGAGAAACAAGAAGAGTATAATCATACAATTTTCTTATATTTGTCACTTTACTTTTGAAACAGCTGGTGTAATATTATTTCTTTTATTTCTCAACCATAAAACAAAACCAATGCTGACAACAGACGTGAGAGGGATTCTTTTGTCATTGTATTATTTAATATCATTAATATAATATTGCTTTGAGATTTGAGACAGGATCACATTTTCACTGACAAACCATACTTTGTCCACAAACAGAGGCAAAGCATTGTATGCTGGTACAGTTTCTTTTTTTTTCTCTCTGTCCTTTCTCCATTTCTCTTCATCCTTTAATAATCTGCAATAGACCTGAATCAATAGAAATCCTCATTAATGGTCTACAGTGTTCTAAACATTACAGTACCTACATCTAAAATCTGAGAGTCTCATGGAGGCCAGGAAATAGACTTGACCTTTTCTCAGGACAGGAGTGAAACACCTGGTCCTGTGTAGCCAGTGATGTCGGACAACAGGTTACTTTCCGTTTGTGTTTTTGGGGTTTGTATCGAGGCAGTGGAGGAGCAGGGTTTAACAGAGTGAGATCTAAATGTCAGTGTGGCGCTGGTTGGCCTTGCACGTTGCATAAGTCTTACCTCTTATATTCTCTTTCTCTCTCTCTCTCTCTCTTTTCCACTGCCCTGCCCACTAACTCAAAACACACAAACACACTCACATCGGCTGCTCCCCTTCAACTCACAGCTTGGTATCCGGAAACTTGAACGCTGGGGCGAGCTACACAAGGAAAACACCAATGTTAAAAAAAGACTGATACATGCACAGCCAATATCATGCCACCAAAACTTGCTTTAAATAGCTGCTCCTCATTAAATTGTTATGCTTTTCCATTATGCATCCATACTTGAGCAGGCTGTCTTGGTGACACACAAAATGGAAGAACATACATGACAAAAGTGTAATGACGATGGGAGCATGGACGAGGGGATGGGGGTGAAACGCTGTGTCCTTGCGTAACACAGAGGACAGAACATAAAAAGCGGATGAGCGAGAGGGGACGAGACACTGCTTCAGTACATACAAGGCTGCTCAGGCCAGGTGCATCAAAGGGTACGAGAAACACAAAGAGGAACACTGCCAACATGCATCGTCAGTGGAGCAGTCAGAACAGAGTGGCAATGATTCGGCCACAGTACACATCTCCACCGTCTCCAGGCACAGTGTCATCTGGAGAGGAACTCGAAACCTCACATCTCCTACAGCACACACAGACAAGGACGGTGGCCAGCGATGTAACAGCAACAGTCCAAACTCCCATGAGGACAGACAGAAACAAGGCAAACAGCACGCACAGCAGGGAGAACCCACAGATATGCATCGACTCCACAACAAGCATTTCTGAGTCACAGTGCAGGAAAATTCTTCAACAGAGTGAAATAAGTGTCACGGGCTCGGCATAACAAATCCATTGGCATTAACACAACCACACCAGAGCAACATTTAGACTCTGCACTTTTAATGTTGTGGAATTAGATCTTTTTTTACTGCTGTTTGTTTTCAAGTGACATAATTTGCATGTAGTGTATCCAATTCTGAATTGGCGTGAAGCATGATATCTACCTAATCTATCTACCTAAGCATGATATCTAATATGATGCCATGTTGGGAAATGTGCACTAAATTTGGCTTGAGGCTTATTATAGTTGGGTTATTGAGGATGGTTTTTGTTTAGATAACCTCAGTTGTGAAATGTTCTGCTTGTATTAATGCCGGGATCCTTACTTGATTCCTCCTTAAGTATTTCCATCAGCCCCCTTCTATAAAAAGTATCACAAAATGCACTAATTTCCTATTTGCATCTTAAGAAGAAGGAAAAAAAAAAAAGGTATTAAAAGGGTTAGTGCCATGTTTTAACACAGTGTTTCTTTTTAGATAGACAAGAAGAAGAAGAAGCAGTGTGATTTGCAGTCTCTCGGTGGTGCTACCATGAATGCTGAGAGGCACAGGGCAGTACAAGACCAGAGTCAAAGACTTGTCTGGACAAAACTTTACCATCAAAAGAGAAATGTCATCCCAGCCAGTCTTTGTCACTTTAATACACCAGGAAACCAGAAGTGTTTTTTTGTTTCTGTTTTTTTAAGTCTTGTAGAAGAAAGGGAAGGCGTGCAGTTGTAGGATGAAGGTGACGGCGTTGAGGAGGACAAGGGGAAGGTGGAGGCTTTTTTTTTCTTCTTTTTTTTGATTATAGGTAAACTGCGATGAAGTAAGGCTGTTGTCCTTGGTAAAGTGTCGTCGTCCTCCTCTGTGTGTTGGTATCAGGGTTCAGTTTGAGTTTGAGTTCAGACATCAGTGATTAATTCACGACCCGTCCATCGTGTTGTGATCATGAGTATTATACAAATGCATTTAAAAAAAAAAAGAAAAAAAGGAAAGGGTCGTTTGCTGCATGTCGCTGTTTTGTCCTTGACTGATTATTTGTCCTTGTCGTGCAATCATTCCCATGCTAGCAAAAGCAGCCTCCTCACAGTGCCTCACAGTGGTGGATGCCTGGTGTGACAGGACAGGCTACAGATGGAGGGGGGGGGGGTAAAAAAAAAAAAAAAAAAAAAAAAAAAAAAAAGAATCAAGTAAGCCAGTAAATCAAACGAAAGAAAAGGTTCAGCTTAAAGAAAATCAAACTAATAATATTAATATTGTACAAACACAGGTCTGTGAGGGTCTGCTGAGGGAAAGGTTGATGATTTGGGGGAAACGCTAATTTGCTTTGCCCAGAATTAAAAGAAAATATCGATCACGCTTGTGCACTTTCACCAAAAATATAAAACTAATTTGAAGCTGGTTAACTTGGCTCCATATCAAGGTTAGAAAATCCGCACAAAACCCCAGAAAACCAACAAGTGACTTGTTATTTCTCATGTGTTTGAGCTCTTAACATTTTAGTGTACCATAGACTGTGTATAAAAGTAGGACGGGAGTAGAAGTTAGCCACCAGAGGGCGACTCCAATAGCTACAAAAAAACTCAGTTTGAATGGAAGTCTATGGGAAATTGAGCCTATGTCTTATGTCATATACAGTATAGCATCAGTAGACATTTTACTGAGGAGTTATTGGTCTCAATCGTTAGTTTCAGCTCTCCTACGAGAGCGCATGATATCACCTTTGCATCAGTCAAATCATGACTCTTGGGGCTTCAGAACGGGAGATCGTGTTGCAACTGAAAGTCCACTTTTTATACGCAGTCTATGAAAAAATGCAACAAATCGTCATTTTACAGGAGGTTATGTAGTTTTAAAAAAGTAAGAATAACGAAGATGCAGCTTCAGAGAGCTGCAGTCACACAAATGACCAGGAAATGGCTCTGAACACAACCTCCATGAAAAGAAAATGTTGACATCTTTACTTTTATTTATTGACCTTTAGACAGCCGCTGTTTCCAGATTTTTAAGCTAAGGCTGTAGCTTTATAGGTGCTGCACACGCGTGAGAGTGATATCAATATTCTCTTTAACTCTCTGCTGGGAATCAAAAGCAAAAGCTTCGGCTGTCGACCACTGGAGTTCAGATACAGAGCAAAATAAAACTGACCAAGCTCGCTTTGCCTGTTTAAAAATCACAATTTAAAAAATGATATTCACATTTTAAACAAAAAAGAGGAAGAAAGTCAAAGATGCAACCTCTGGCAGGTAATGGGTTTCTTGGTGGCAGATGCAAACTGTCAGGATGAGGAGGATGAGGAGGAAGAGGCAGCTGGATTGAGAGAGCATGGCCACTGTAAAATGAGATCAGTCTGATCAGTTCATCCGTTCCAATGCTCTGCCATTGGCTGCAGCAGCAGCAGGTGAGGGAGGCTGCCGGGGATGTTGGGGAGGCACAGGGATCCGCAGGAGTGTTTGTCACGGTGGGTGGGAGGTTGGCGTGGATTGCTGGGCAGGGACAGAGGAGGACAGGGTACGGGTGTGGGCAGCCCTGAGGGGTGCTATACCATCACAGTGAGAAGGCACGGGGCTTGCATGTGTACATATACTGTATGTAGATATGTGTGTGTAAAAGAGAGATAAATGAAGAACCAGGGTAAAGATGAAAATATGAGTGGGGTGTAACGGGGCAGCTGTGGGGCGGGGGAAAAGAGAAAAAGTGGGGGGGGGGGGGGGGGGGGGGGGGGGGGGGGGGGGGTCCGGCCTCAGAATATGGTGGTCTCGTACTTGGTGCTGACGGGGCGCCTGTTGGAGTCCCGATGGTCCAAGAGCCAGGAGGTGCTACCCAGGGACTGCATGTCTGCATCCATCTCCAGGGGGTCGATCTGCCGGGGGGGAGGGAGGGAGGGGGGGTGGGACGAGAGGAGGACGTGAGACGGGCAGCAGTGGAGGCCATATTGCGCCACACGGACACGTCCTCCGCTCACACACGTGCATGTGGATTAGAGGCACAACTCCAGTGATCATGTTATAATCACAGGGTTTAACCCACAAACATGGATGATGTCTGACAGAAAGTGCACACGCAGCAGTGAAACCGAAACTGAGGCCGTCTTAAAATATGCTGATTAGTACTGTTATTCAAAAACAACACAAAAATACAACAATGACTGTTTTCAGAGCAGTCAATTCACACCACTTACGCTGATTACTGTACTTAAGTTTAGACGTATACTTTGACAGCAAAAATGTTACATTCTCTGGGTAAATATGACACCTTTACTTCAGCCTGTATTAAAAAGTTAAACACAGATTACATCAAATAAGGAAGATTAAAACCATCCAACAAAGGCCACTTAAACCAGCTTATTCATGACCGCATGGAATAAACCTCACTGGCTCAATTAAGCCAACAGTCCTCATTACGAGAAGGTTAATCACTCTTTCCCAAAAGTGTTTAACCACAGAACTTTAACTGCATCTTAAAGGTTAAAAAAATGTAAGATGAAGATGAGAGATGGGGAAAGTAAAGGCATGAGGAGAACGTTTATGGCTGCAATATTAATATCCACAAAAAAGATTTGGAGGAGAGAGTGCTTAGCAGCACCCCGATAAGAAGAATGAGGAGGGGGAGTGGTGTGAAAGCAGATGTGATGATCGAGGGATAAATAGAGGAAAGGAAAGAGAAGGACCTGGACTCCAGGGCTAACAGAGTGCAACGGTAGGAAGGAAGGACGGTGGGTAGTACACGTGTGACAGTGACAGCATCGGCATTCGAGCAGAGGGGCACCCTGGGAAGGAGGAGGACCAAGAAGACAAGAACAAAGACATGTTAAAAAAAATGAGAGAGAGAGGAGAGGGACAGAGCATTTTTGAAGACATTGGACGAACACATTTTCTGCGGCACATTTTCATTTTCTCTCTCTCTTGTGTTGTAATTCACCTTTGGCCAACTGTAGCTCAGCAACCTTAGCTATGACAAGGCAGGACTGTCAAGCTGCTCAAAGAGGAATGTGTGCCGTCTTTAGCAGATGCATCTTTCTGCTGACCTGAACGTTCAGTCTCCACAGCATCTGCATGTTGACTTAAAAGGAATTTAACGTCCGAGCCACTTAGACATTCGGCAACCAAACCTTAAGCAGTTCATTCATGCGTCCAAGTGAACATTTTTGCCTAACTTAAAAAGTCTTTCACAATGGACAATGTTTCTTATTTTTATTTATTTATTTTTTGATATCACAGCGACCTTTGACCTCCAAAATCGATCCACTTCATCCTTAAAACCCCAGTGAACTTTTGTGACGCATTTGAAAGGATTCCCTCAAGATCTTCTTGCGATATCGGGTTCACTGTAAAGGAACATGGATGGACGTATAATGCCCACGGCCATGACTGTCGCAGGTTAAAATGCATGAATACAAGTGAGAGGAATAGATTAAACTACACATTTATATTCATATTTATCTGCTCTAACATAAGCTGCCTTGTTGCCTGTGTAATATTTTCTGCCCTGTCTGGATTGTAAGCTAACATGGTGTTGTATTGCTCGAGTCAGGATTTGGACTTGGACGCTGAAAGATTACCTGCATTTGCACGAGCTGAACTAGCAACCAGACGATGTTCGATCGAAGACTAGAGTTCATTTCTGGGACTCATAGTGAGACCAACGTTAATAACCTGTATTCTCCTGAATGGCACTTCCTGAAAGGTGCAGCTTTGCCTTGTATGTACAGCGTGATGTCCATTTTGTCCACCCCTGCTCTTCCAAATATGGTCGCAACTATCACAATCCCTAAAAACCGACAAGGCACTGACCAAAATACTGAGCTCAAGACTGCAAAGCAACAGTTGACAAACTGAGCGATATCACGGTGGACTGATCAAACGATTACAGCAGTTTTCATTTTGGCCCACAAAATGAGATATTGATTAGCCTGTTTTTGTTCGCTTTTGCCTGAAATAAAAAAAAGTTTCAAAAATCACTCAAGATTCTTGAGTAGAGGAAACCTGCCATATCACTTTCAACTTCGTTTGATCAGAAAAAGCAGGACCCCCCACCACCACCACCACCCCTATAAGGTGGGTGGGTGGGCTCAGTGAACAATCCATAACTTTATAGAAACAGTGAAGCTGTGGAAAAAGTCCTTCCAAATCAAAGAACTCGAGGATTTGGTGGCATTCGCAAAGCAATAATAAGCCGTGAAACAAACCGCAGCAGATATGTCTCCCCGCATCTCATCTAAAACCTTGACAACCAGCCACAGTCATTATGCTGCGCTGTGATTAGTCCATATATTATTCTCACAGGCAGGTAGTAAAACAAAGTGATTTGTGTCCCTGCATAAGCATGTGGTCCTGGAGAAGGCGAGCTCCCAGCTGTGCAACTTTCTCTGGCGACAGTGATCAGTGAATGTTCATTATATGCAGCCTGAGAGGTCAATGCATTAACGCGTGGCTCAGGGTAAACGTGAACATCCACGCAACGCACTAAATCAGGGGTGAGGAAAGCAGCAGATGGGTCCAGTGGGGGTAGAACCCAGAGAAAGATCCCAGAGGAAATCATACACCTGCCTGTAAGCAACAAATAAAACTTTTCATTCATCATCACAGATTGCATATGCACAGAAAGAAACTCTCCCCCTGCTCAGAATAATGCACAGATTTGGGAGGTTGGGTAAGATGACTCATCACTTTCTGAACTAGACTTGCACAATGCTATGTTTCGACTCTCCGTATGGAGACTAGTGGAGCAAATTGGACACACTGACAGAGACACACTCTCATTGTGTGTGTTTTCACTGTCTGCAGGGTGGTACTCACTGCTGATCTCCGCATGCTGCTCCACGACTGAGATACAGGACGACTGGCTTTGGTCTCGATGACCTCCGAGACCATTGACGAAGGCGGGACAAAGTGTCTGGCCCTGGACTGCATCGCCATCTGATAGGCCACCTCAAAAGCCTGTCCCAGGGTTAGGATGATCTCATAGGTCTGAGTCTGTTTGAATGAAAAACATATAGAAGTTTTGAGTGTGTGACTGTAAAAAAAAAAACAAATAAACAAACAAATAAAAAACACTTAATTAGAGTCATGGTAGCAAACAGTTAACCACTTCTTTTTTATTTCAGCTGGTGCCGACACAAAACAGCTCACAGTGAAGATCTTGGTTAAAAAATGGTTAAATGAATGCATATTTGCATGTAGACATGGATTTATACTGTATATTTATATTGTATGTCTAAATTTATTTTTCAATACCTTATACGTATCTTACAACAGTAATGCTTTGTGGGATAATTACTAATAATTGTTAAAGGAAAAAGAGAGTCATTTTTGAATGGCATGCTGCTCCTGGAGCGACTCTGTTACACACTGTTTTTTTTTTGTTTGTTTTCTGCTTCGTTAACAAAGTTTCCCTGCGTTAATTGTGTCTCCACAGCCGTCCATCTACCAGAGATGAAATACTCTAATCAACCTTTACGGAAGCTGAGATGCAAATGACTACATGATCAGTGCCTGCACATGGAAATGCCATGCATAGCAGGAGTGGAGCTTCAGTTACGTCATTTGATAAGTCAGTCAAGAAAACGATGTCCCTGTGATGCTCCACGCAGTTTAGACTGCAGGGTTCCTGACATCGCACTGAAGACACTTTGTCTTTCCATGACGAGGCTTTTGTTCAAACCAGTGTTTTGGAAATGAAAAATCACTCACCACTTCCACAGTGCTGAAAACATGGCAGAAGTGGTGGCCACTCTTTAGATCCTTCGTTATGTAAGCAAAGGTGCAGAGGTCATCTGGGTCCTGGGCAGCGCATGAGATGTTCCTGATCTCATGCTCTGCAACAATGGTCTGATGGACAAAGGCAGGAAGTGAGCGCTCACTGGAATTGAGCCGCTAATGGAGGCCGACAGAGTCAACAGGGACGTTTGAATCAGAGACAACAGTAAAGGCAGAGACACATAAACATACTTTCCCTTTACCTTCGTAGCTGCATCAATGAACTTAACTCCTCTGTAAGTTATGGACAGGATGACAACTGGACCCTTTCTTGAATCCTTTGATTTCTGAAGAGGACACAATAAAAAAAACAGTACTGTATATTAGAACAAGACACAAATATGATTGTCAGTGGAAATTATATATATATATACACATATATATATATATATATTTTTTTTTTTTAATTTAACAGTGGAATTGATAGGGGTAAATACTTACCCTAATTTTAGCGCAGGCATCTTGTGTGGATTCAATCCCTCGTAGATCCCTGATTATCATTGATCCCAGGTACTGGGAGAGAGAGACAATACACACCAAGTTTGACTCAAATGAGAAAAACAGTGCTGTCCTAGTCAGACTTGAAGGCCAAACTGTCCAACAAATGTACCTACAGGTAGAAATGAAGTAACCTAACATCATCTGATTCATGCTGAATATTGAGCAGCACTGTCCCCTATATTTTAAATAGTGTCATGTATAGAGAGTGTGTATGTGACTTACTGCGGCCTCGTAGCCACACGAATCCAGGATGAGTTTCTCAGGCTGGTGATGCCAGGCAGACACCGTGGCATAGGTAGCGGAGTGGCTCGGAGGCCGGAGGTTTAGACGAGACTCTTTGTGTCGCTCACTCTGTCTGTCCTGCAGAGACGTAAAAATCATTTGTCGGTGAAGGCAATGAAAAGAGTCGACAGACTGACAGAAACACTTACTTATGCTGGACCTGCTGTCAAAAGCAGATGATGGCTTCTAGCTCTATTTAATTTCAATCATTTCATTTATAATGAAATGATTAGTTGTGTTTATTACAGTTTCATTAGGGTAATTGTACAACTTGTCTTAGTTTATGTCTATTGGGTCAGTGCTGCTGACCGCTCTGAGAACATGTTCTTTGCTTCATCTGGCCATTAAAGCGGAATTTATTTTGTATTATAAACTATTTACTCCCCACACCAAAGTCTGTAGAGAAAATAAGGGATTTTCCATCATGGCACACAGGCGTTTTATATTTGTTGTTTTGTGACTCTGGTGATTGCAGTCTTACTTTTGGATTTACCAGAGTGACACAGCTCCAGTGTCTCAGCAGGTGAAAAACACAGAGTTTTTCTCTGTGCTTTGGTGCAGGATATTCTAAAGATGTTGTACAGTTAAGTGGGTGTGGATTTTATTAGGAGAGCTTTTAATAAAGTGATTAAAATCAGCTTTTCATTGAAGCATCATTGACAGCCATGTTTTCGGTGAGTGTAAGCACGCCAGTTTTCTTTAAAAAAAAATGAACTACCCCTTTAAGGTAAAAAATGTTGCTGTACATTCTTCCACAGAACAATGGAGAACTGATTTATATGTCTGTATCAAAGCTTTACGACTTTCCACAGTGTATTTTATTTTGGACCGGAGCTGAAAAGCGGATTATTCTCATCACGATTACAACCACACTGACTCCATGTGTCAAGCCTGTGGAGTAAAACACTGGTGACTGCTGTAAATTAGCATGAAGGCAACTAAAGTCCGCCTGGTCGGCACTTTTATACTGGTCCTGTGTCATCTGCTAGTAAGCACATAAATATTCATGCTGTGGGTTTGGCCTTCAGGTCAATGTACGCTGTGCTTAGCTGCACCATAAATTACTTGTCAGAGTAAAATTGAACGATTACAACAATCCACTAACTTTTAGAAAAACTGATAAGTATTGACTTTACATATCATGTATGCCGTGGTGTAACTCATACTTAATTTCCCTTGTAGACTCTGCTGTGTTTTCCCTTTAGCCTCAGTGAATCAGGAAGCAGCTGCACAAGCTTTACTGTTTGTGTATTTGACCTTTAGCGAAAGGCAACATTTAATCATTCAGATGCCCTGAGTTCATTTTCTCCAAGAAAAAAGTGAAGAAATTAACGGAGGCACACAAGAGCTGAGTTAATGTCAGTGAAAGATGACTGCATTCGATGTTTTTATGTTCACCATCCTTCACTATTGTATTATTTCGCAAAGGTTTAAAATCTACTCAAAGATCAGTGCTTCTTGTAAAATTTGTTTAGCTGATAAAATGTTGACCATAAATTGACATTAACTTTAATATAACTGAACGTTGGCAATTTGTATTTATTTTATATTTTGTCCTGCATATCAATTTTGTCAAATGAATTAATCCAAATCAACCAACCCTATGGTTAACTAGGCTAACCGGCTAAACATCTTAAATGTCGCTTGAAAAAGAGGAAACGCTAATTGGATCCAGAATAACAATTACCCTTTTAAATGTAATCATTTATTCAGTTATAAAACATCTTCTGGAAAGTCATATGGGAAATGACTGTAGACAGGAGTGTCCCTATTTTCATCAGACCAAAGTGATTAATATGATACAGCACAAGAGATAAGCAGTGGCTGCAAAAGTCTAAAAGATACAGCAAAATCTGGGAATGGTTGACAAATTCCTATTGTTTAACATTCTGTATTTCTCGTACGGTAAATTTGGCTTAATTGCTTATGCGGTTGCTTTGCCCACTCTGCCCAATGAAAATGAACTCAACCAGCAAAGGCCTATTTGTACTCTACACAAAAGACGGCGACAGAGACAGATGGAGACTTTTGTCCATACTTTGCGTTCATTTTGTCCATCCTTGTGCGCCAAGCAGGGGAGCTTATAATGACAGACAAAACGGTGCAATACCACCGGAAATCATGGGGGCGGTAATGAGTCAACAGTCCAATCATTCAGTAAAAAAAACAACAAAGAATCAACCTACAGTTTCAGTGAAACCACAGTAAAACATGCCGCCAAACCTTGCTGTGTTTTTTTAACGCAGACACGAAAAGAAGAGAGTTTTCTGAATCCATTCAAACGGACAAAAATGGATGAAGCAAGAAAAAAGTGTGATGACATTCCAAACAATTCCATGTTTTCCATGTAGTCACTGAAAAGTACTAAGCAGAAGGTTTACCTGAAGCTGATAACAGTGAAATGAGGAACTCACTACAGAGCGCGGCCTGTCACTGTAAGACCGCAGTGATACGCTACAGTCCTGGTCCACTCCTCTCCGCCTCCGGTCCGACTCAGTCAGAGGCAGGAGCATGTCCATGGAGCGACTGGTGTAGGGGTCCATCTGACTGAGGGGGGATGTGGTCTGGGACAGGAGGTCGTGGAACTGACACACACACACATAGACGAGGGTACAAACAGTACAGATTAATGATTTGACAGCATTGTCCTCACTGGCCGCTTTCCCTCATCTACAATCTGAGCTAAATCTTCAACAAAGAGCTCCTTCCTTGGAGATTTATTTTTCTCTTTAGCCCTGTTTATTCTGCCTGGAAAATCGCTGGTATTGAAGAATTTCATTCCAGATTAAAAATCTGCTGCAGAGAGATAAGGATCAATTTTTTCCCACAGTGTTTTTCCTGCATATGAATACAGAGTGCCATGTGATGCTGTTTATCTTCCATCTTAAGCTCAATTTACACTGTTCAGTTAGAAACATATACTGAACAATGTAATTGTGGAGCAGAACACATTGAGTTTATATAAACACAGGATTTATGCACATTTTCATTTTTACACGGCATCAGGTATCAAGTGTGATTATGGTCACACACATCAAATCCTACATGAAAGCATTACTGAACATTACTGGCTACAAAAGAGACTGGAAATAACATGTAAGATCCTTGTAAATGAAAATTTAAAACCCACAGTCCTTGAAGACACAAGGAAGGAACTGCACTTTTTCACATCAGAAATCTTACCATGATTGGGGACATACGACGGGACTTGGATGGAGCTTCTTCATAGGGTCTCTCTGCTAAAGATGCAATGATCCTCTTCCTGTGGCCCAGAGCGGTTACCTTAATAACCTGAGGAGCAAAATATCAGAGCACAGTATGATGTAAACTCTCCTCTGCACTATATACTGTATGTACAACACAGACTGGCACAGAGTTGGTATCATCCAGTCCTCACAGGCAGCTATCACCATCCACAAGCCAACAGAAATGTCAATAATTCAGCTTCAATCTGCTGAACCATAAGCTTAAATTACTTCAGTGTCTTCATCCCAGGACATTACATAATTCCAATCCACTTGCTATATATGATGCTTAAATAACACTGATTTATAATCCAATTTAAATAAGCATGTGATTTTTCATTCAAACTTAATTTAAGACAAATCATAAATGCACTATCTATGTGACATAGTATTTAAATATATATTCTTAATTCACAATGTTTTAACTCCCGCTGCACACTAATCTATGGTCTCGGTGTCTAAACCTTCCACAAATGCCTTTTCATCTGGTGTGGCTAAAATCCTCAGAGGAAGACACAGCTCAATTTTATGCAGACAAAACTCATTACCTCGCTACTGTACATCTGCATAATTGGCTATTAACAGCCGTACTCATCCTGTAAAGGTGGATGTCAGGTGATAAATGTTGAATTTGCAATTACTTTGCTGGTACAAAATATTCCTACAACAGGCTCATGTGCTTCTTTGTATGACGGCTTCAATTATTAATCCAGAGAGAGTCAGAGGCAGAGGATGCAACTGGTCTGTGTTCTGGATTCCTGATGCCACTTTCATTATCCTCACGTACAGAATCCCAGAGAGACCGGGAAGCTTGGGCTGTGTATAAAAAAATAAGACGGTTTGAATTGTAATAAAGAGCCTTGGGGATGTATAGGAATGAAAACCAGCACGTAGATCCTCCTGATGCTTGACGCCATTCGCTAAAAGATGCTGAGAAGGATGTAGGAAATGTAATGGACAAAGTGGGTTCTGCCAAGATGCTCAGAGGCGGCAGTTCTGCTACTCTGCACACTGAAAGTAATGTGTCTCTCTCTCTCTCTCTGTCTGTCTCTGTCTCTCTCTCTGTGCTGCATCGCAGTCTGCTGAACAACATCACTCAAACACCGCATATTTACTACAGCATGTTTGGCTGCTGCTCTCCTGCAGCCGCTGATGCTACCGCTGCTGAAGCTGGCTTCTCCTCCATCTCCATCAATGCCAACAGAAAACACAGAATATGGAGGTGGACATAAGAAGACAGTGTTTACTGTCCATTTTTAAAATTAATTCCATACCCAAGACTGTGTATAAAATAATGAACGTGGCCTTTCGGTTTAAAAGGTAAAGCCTAGGATTAAGACAAAAGTAGCAGTTAGACACTGGGGGAAGTCAGTTTGTATGGAAGTCTAAGGAGAAATTAACATATTTCTCACTTGGTTTACAATATAACATCAGTAAACATATTCCTGATAGTCCTAATAGTCTAAATCACTACTTTCAGCTCTTCTTCAATTGCACCTGACATCAGTTTGGTCAATTGTTTCCCCCTGATGACAGAGCATGGCACATACAAGTGGACATCAGTGTGACTGACAGCTGGTGTGGTCCAGTAGGTGCTGTCTGTGAATTTACAGTTTCAAAAACTGCTTTGCACTGGTCGCACTGGTCATTCTTTTGCAACCAGAAACTGCACCCACAGTCAATGTTCCGCACACATACATAAGTATAAGTGAAGGTGAGGTAAAAACTTGTACAGAGTTAAATCAAAACCACACCGTGAACATGCAATAGGTAAAAAAAAAAAAATTTCTAGTGTAGAAGTAAAGTAAATCTGTAAGCGCCCATGAATCTAAGCAATAATCACCCCATGCATCATCTGAACGAACCCACAATAATGTCAGATAAAAATAAATGTAATCGATGAATAATGCAAGTCATTGCTGCTTACGTTGATGATCTCCAGCTCCCACAGGTTCTTCACACACTCTAGAGTGCGGTAGCCGCTTGAAAGAAAGTTGGGCAGGTATTCATGCAGGCCAAGGCCGTCCAGCCAAGAGGCAAGAGACGTGCTGCCGTCACAGCCCAGTGCTTTTACCTGCAGAGTGGAGAGGAACTAATGTAAGAGGACCACTCCAGGTTCAACAGAGCCATGCTCCGTTATTGTTCAGGTGTCAGAGGAAGTCGCACTAAATACTTGACTTAGCCTGTAGAAGCTGTTTTTTTTAATGTAAATAATCTGTTACTTTATTATTACATATCTATTTTTTTTTATTTTCAGAACTTAAACGGCATGATAGATAGGCAAAGCTGCTGTGGTGACCCCTAAAGGGAGAAGCCAAAAGAAGAAGAATAAGAAAGGCCATGATAGCAGTGTTAAAAAAAAAAAGAAAAAACTAATCTAATGGTGGTCAAGTCTTTGGCACAGTATCGTCCATCACTAAACCTGGGTGTTTTTATACAAACCAGCCACTGTGCGTTGCTTTTAAATTTGAGTACTGTTGCACTGGAAATGGAAATTTGCTGCAGATATATTAAGTCCATGAATGAATGCAGCGATTCCTGACCTTTCCAGAGCGATCAAGTTTACGGGTTTCATTTTAATATTAGAAATGTCAGCATGCTAACAGACTAAAGCAAAATGGTGAATATAGTAAACATTACAAAAAGTTAATAACATAACTTCCCCTCACAATAATAAAAAAATATATACAGTTAATAAACACTACATTTTGATTGTGTGTGATTGTAAGCATGACTGAGCCACAGTTTACCCACACAGTAGGGACTTATAAACTCTGTCAGGTTCTTGGTCCATGGGGTGTGGTTTGGACAAGTAAGGGGCGTGAGTTGTTAACTACTCGACTGCATGAGTCGTTAAGTCCTCAAAGGGTCGTTAGTTATTGGCTATTGTCTGGTTTAGTTTCACCCGAGTCATTCACTGTATCTGACTTTAGGTGTGAATGTGTGTGAGTTCTTTCCCTCCCTTTCTTGTCCAAACCACACCCCATGGACCAAGAACCTGACAGAGTTTATAAGTCCCAGACTCTCCACCAGTCAAACAGAACTGAAGAAGCCTCTTGGATGAGAGGCAAAACGTCTTCAAGAAATTCAACTAAGTCCAGTTGCCTTTGTTTACTACACTTTTGGATATCATGACCTGGATGACCGAGAATCTTCACAGGCAATTACATGACAGCAACTCGATGCATTCAGGCATGTACAATAGGCATGGTCAAAACGATCTGTTCAAGTTTAAACGGAGCATCCGAATGTGGAAGAAAAGTTGTTTAAGTCGCTTTGCATTTTGGCATCACATTTCAGGAGCTGCTGATCTAAGGGGATTTTAACACACAGCCATATTTAGGTTTTACAGAGAAGAACAGAGAGTGAAAATGCCTTGTTGAACCTAGAAACAGATGAGCTATGGCAGCAGATATTTCATTTCTGATACTTAATATCTAAGGAAGTGGGTGGTGAGTGTATCTTGTATTTATAACTACCAAATGTTTTTTTGACTCATCAACAGGTTCCATACTACTTTTTCCAACACACTGTCAGTTACTTTGCATCCTCAGTACCTTTGGCAAACTGCGTGCTGCATGGAGGATCTTCTTTCTGTGTCCTGGGTCAGTGATCCCAATGTCTCTGAGGTCTTGGTCCTCCATCACGTTACTTCCCTGCAGGTGCACAAACACAGGAGACAAGTGCAAATAAACACATTCACACGCACAGCCACACTCAAACACGCATGTGTGTACACACATCATCATCATCATCATCATCATACACACACGCACACAAACACACACGGCCATGCACACAAATGCCATGTGCAGACTCCATATACAATGTGAACATACAACAAATACGACAGAAGACAATAAATACGTTATGTAATAATGATGCACCAATTCTGATGATATTTGGCCAACAGCTGACACTGACATCAGTGTTTTGTATGTTTTATTTTGTTAATCATTTGCAGTGAAAACAGAGAAAAATCTTTATAAAAAAATAGTTTTGCAGTTTTTTTGAATAATCACAAATTCAATCATACCTGTAATACTTTTAGAGCCTTGTCAGCCTTTAACTTACCCACACTACTAGTCAACACTGTTGACTGTTAGTGTACTTATTCAATAAAAAACTGTAAATTAGAAGAGTTATTTAAGTTTACAAAGCCCAGATAATCATCAGTGCCTGTACCTAAGGTCGTTTTATTTGCTGATATTGGCAGCTGACAGTCAACAAGGTTAAATATCACCTGATAATGACATGCCACTGATAAATCAGTGCATCCCTACTTTTTAATATACACTCACACAAACGGCACCTGCAAAAGACACTAAACGGACGCATGACAAAGTAAAAGGACGCTAGTACTGTATGACATCGTCTACAATATAGTTTGCATAAAACACATACATCGTGAAACACATGCCATGCACCCGCACAACACAACGGATCTCTGACACATGCAGTAATAGCAGAGTGGGAGGACAATGAGGTCCAATGAATTGTGTCTGCCAAGAGTAATCAATCTGATACGGTGTGACTGCATGTGAACAAAGCCTTGATAACTGCAGCAGCATTTACACACGACCCCTCTGCTTCTGTGTTTCACTGAAGGACACTGCAAACTCCAAGAAGGAACTGAAATATCCCACTATAGACGGTAACACTTCCTCGATTTAGGAAACAAAAAAAATAAAGCCCAATAATCGATTCCTCCCTTCCTGTAATCTTGACTGATGAGCAGATTCTTGTCTGTTTCATGTTCACGGCTCCTGTCTTTGACATCTCATTCCAATTTAATGGTGGTAATAAAGACACGAGGAGAACCTTGAAAATGTGGAGCTCAGCGTTTTTTCCCTCAGTGGAGTGCTGCAGATTAATTCTTTCTGGCCAAGATTGTTAAAATGCTCTGCTGTCTTTAGTCAGTCCACTCTCACTGGACTGTTTTCAGAGCACAATGCAGCAGCATTGACAGGCCTGTGTCAGGGTGAAGATGAGCGATAACTGCGCTGATCGCTAGAATAAAGGTCAAAATGAAGCTGGGGTCTAAACATGAGGCAGGTCCTCACTTTTATTACCACAGTTTGAAGTTTTTAAGTATGCATTGGAAACCTTTGTAAAGTTATTATTTCATCCTGCATTTAAAGCATGTGACAGAACTGCATGGTTCTGTTCTTAAATAGATTATGAGCCATGGAAGTTAGATTTTAATCTGAAATGACTTTAAGAGTAGATGCAGCCATGGTGCTTTATCTCACATTATGCACTCGGCTAAAGCAACAGTGAATTGCATCAGAGAAATTATTTAGGAAAATAAACTGTTGTTAATCTGACAAAAAAGAAATATACAGTACATAATTGAAGTGTTCTAGTATGTGTGTTCCAGTCTAAATTATAACATTGGAGGGAAAAAAAGTGGCTGCTGATGCAATGTTAATGCAGGAGAGATGTAAATCTCTGATGGAGCAGTTTTGAGATGTTGCTTGACAATTTGGCCCACTGCCACATTAATTTGGTCATCAGAGCAGCAAAGCCTGCCGCTAAATAATAATTTAAAAAATAAATAATAATGATGGAATTAAATGTGTGGGCATGAAGGTCAAGATGATGGAAGCCATGGGTGCCCCAAATCTGGCAGAATGAAAGAAGCTCAAAATGATAATCATCGTGTAAAAATTATGAGAATGGGCACACAGCTGCACATAATTTATGATCCCTCAAAAGCTGCATCTCAGAGCAATCACTGCAGGCAGAGAGCCTTGCCAACTCATGTGAGTGCCTGCTCTCTTGCTCCGATAGGCGGGACTGAGGAAACTTTCCAAGCTGCACTGTAGATCTTCCGCTGTGACACGACAGCAGTGGTGTGCAGATACAGTATGGCTCGCGTGCACCATATTTCTGCCTCTGCAGAATTAGACTGTGGAAAAGAATCTGTTCTGGGTTCACTCTGATCACGCTTTTTGCACGTGGTGAGACGTGGCTACATATATTACTATGTTTTATCCCGTAACTTCCTACCTTCCTTGTATTGTACTCGTAAGCTGGTGACTGTGAATTTGGAAATGCGTGCAAGCTTTGAAAAAAATGCTATGTGATGCATCCTACCGCCATCTGACATATCGTCAAAGCTCCACCCCCCCATAACACTGTAGGTCGTTGTCGGCAGTGAAACTGCACTGTAATTTGTTTAATGACTTGCTCACTAACAGCATGCATTGCCCTGTGGGCAGCACGGACCACCTCTTTGTGTTCTGGCCCGTGATTGGTTAAAGTGTTGTGTGACTGAAAAGGTTACTACAAAATGTACCCTGAGACTGAGGCCCTGTTCAGACCGGGTATAAACATCTGCCCTAAGTGATCCAGGCGCACGTGGATAGTACTGTCAGTTTACAAGAACAATATGAAATGAGATGTGTCTAATATCAAGATGTGTATGTTTTTGTGTACGTCTGTGTGTGTGTGTGGGTTTCCGCACGAGTGAGAAATAAATCAAAGCTCTACTCGGGCTGCTGTAACATTAGACATGATTTTAACCATACAAATATTGTGGCAGTGGTTACTCATAAATTAACATATGAGTGGTGATTGACTGTAGTGGGTTACAGGATGTCAGCTGAGGGGACTGTCTACCTAAAGCATCCTGAGCATGGAATGTGTTCATGCATGCTCAGGAATGTGGCCTCAATGTGGCCTCAAACCAACTCCTTGAGAAATCTCCTAGTTTTTGGCAAAAATATCCTAATTATTGAATCAATTAATAAAGTACACTGCATGTCCCTTTATCAGACCTGTAGTTAATACCAGGTCTTAATGGGGTCTGAGAGACCATGATGTCACTAAGCACACATTCTGGATCAGTGACAGCTTTTAGAATGTAGAGCCAACAGTAGTATAAGAAATTATCTCTCTATACAGCAGGTCTTCAGCGAAACCCTTTCAAACTTTGGTTGATGTGACGGTGAATTAAGTTATATTTCATTACATTGGTATATTCAAACACCGCCCTCTACTGATCTTTGCAGTGGATCCCACAAATAATTTCGAATGTTCAAACTGATGTTAGATTGATCACATGTGAAGCGAGTCTGGCGGAATCTAAAAGGGCGCAGTATTAAACATTCACAATGTCTGCCTGACTAGTCTGACCTTTCCCTTGTTTGTAACCTCCACATCCTTGTAAATATCCACGGGTAATTTGCCTTGTGAAGCTAACGATTTATCTCCTTGATCCATCAAGTCCAGCTGACACATTAGCCGCAGCAACATCAAAATGCCTAATGAACGATAGTTCTCATCACACCGCCGCGTGCAAACGCTGGTCAACAAACAGACACACATACAGTATATTGTGTATGCCTCTGGGGGGCATTTTTCAAAGGAATTATTAAATTATGTGGCTTTAGTTTTGCATGCATAAAACAAAACCAGTTATAGTTAACATTCCTCATGTGCACTTATCAGCTGTTTCAATTCAGGGGCTGCTTCCTTCTGAGGTTACATGGCTATGTAGACCGTGATGAGACGCTTTGGTCTATGGTGGATTTCCCTATCACATTACTGCTTAGCAACTGAGCTGCAGCTGGATTTCATATAGATCACTAACACTTTCATAAAAAATCAAGTTGTACTCACATCTGTAATGTTTCCTTGTCTATCATTATCATTAGTTAATTACACTGAAGCCTGTTACTTTCAATTAAAAATGGGTCCTCTGGATATTTTTGTCTTCTTTTTTGTCGCCAGCATGCAATGAATTCTGGGATCAGTTGGGTCAGGAACAATACATCCATTGGATAAGTATTTGCTGTGGATTTGAAATTTATATTGTGAGCCCTGTTTGTACGCACCTGAGAAATGGGATGGCCACTGTACTCAAATCAGGCTTCTAAACTGAGACACAGCTTGAAAAAGTACCTTAAATAACATCTGGCACTTAGTGGTTCTCTAAATGGCCCTATAATTAATGCAGTATAGAGCCTGAATTGATGTTGTAAAACAGTGGGAAAGATTGATGGTAAAACTGGATACTGCAGCTGACTCACCATTTTTATATGATCAGTTTAACACCATTCTGGTTCTATTTTCAAAATAGTTGTCAGTTTTAGTTCCAAAAAATTATCTTCTGTGTTGTTGCCTTTGGTGACCTTCTCACTTAGAATAAAAGCACCATATGTCCAAAATAGAACATACATTTTAAAATAATATTCTTTAGCCGTTATACATAATATGCATAGTGGGACATAAGTTATTTTGTGAACTCCCTGTTTTGTTATGTCTAATATGTCATCATGACAATATACGGCGTATATATAGTATTACGCTACTCCTTTAAGATTAGGGTCACCTTTAAGCAAATGCAAATCAGGCTTTTATGTGCACACTGCGTCATAGTGGGAGTGACCACATGCTCATGATGTTGTGATCTCATGTCTCACCAGGAACAAACACAGATCTGAAATCGGCGTGTCTCAACTCCATCCCTTTATGAAAACAACCTCCTTCCCTGTAAGCCTGAGCCTGGTCTCATTTACCTGAGCTCAGCTGTGACAAACTGGTGTAACATGTAACTCATGGTGCCCATGCAGCTCTGTGGTCTGACAAATGTTAACGTTTAGCTTTTAAGGATGGTTATTTAGAGTCGTCCGGGAACTGGAAACATAGAAGATTCTTTACTACAACCATCACTAACGGCTGTATCAAGTTTCCTTTTAATGCTCTCTTCAGGAAACATAATGCCTTTAGTCCAATAGCACACATCCTTTGAGCTGCAGTTGAATTGCTTCATCAATATAGAGGTGTTTAAAAAAATGCAAACCATTCTTGCCAATTGTATTTATGGTTCCCAAGGACACTAATCTGTTTAATTTTCTTTACAAAAGTGGACAAATCACGTTTATCATTATATTTTTCTCTACTTGTCTAATAATAAATCTGTAACCAGAATTAATATCTGCATGTAATGGGAATCCAAACACGATGATCATACAGTATATATTATACAAGAGCATGCTACTGCAGCATCTCAGGCAGAGCAAAGACAAAGGGCTGCAGATTTCCTGAGCAACCATGGAAAGTGTATTTAGACGACAGTGTTGTGAGATTAAGGGCCGTTTGTCTCTGTCATTTCAATGTTTCTACACAAAGCTCAAGTCCAGTGGCTGTAAATCAGTGCACTGTCCACTGAAAGAGATGGCAGGATTGGAATGCTGGGGAAAAGTTAATGGGTTTTGGTTGAAGCCCATATTCTTTAAGGGGATTCAGGGAGGGGCCATAAATTTTGGCAGGGTCACGTATCGCACAGAGGTGAAGCGGAGTTATGAAGGGGAGAGGTGAAAGAGGGAATGATGAGTGAGGGTGAGCAAAGGAGGGAGGGGAGAGTGGAGGAAGTGAGAGACAAGCAGAGGGGAACAGAGAGAGCTAAGAGGTGACATAAAATGACAAATGCAGCTCTGTTGACATCAGCAGAGGCGGAGTGATGTAAAGTGGAAGCGACCCCTGGGATGACATGCTGCAGGTGACTCACCATAAATCGTAGGTCGTCAAAGCCATTGAGCAGGAACTTGCTCTCGTATTGCGGCAGCCCCACGTGCTCCAGCCACTCTCCCACCGGCTGGTCCAGGGCTTTACCACAGGCCCCATCTGCCGAGAGAGGGAAGCGCTTCAGCAGTGAGAAGCCGTTTAGCCGGTAGCAGCGGCACTCAGAGGACGACACATGGCATTGCCACATCATCCTCGGCCAGCAGAGGCAGAGCCGAGTGCAGCAGCACCAGGCAGGGTGGGGGGGAGACAGGGTCCAGGCCGGGGGTGAGGGGCTCCCACGGTACAGGTGGGGGCCCGGCTAAACTCAAACACAGGAGGAGGAAGATGGGAAGTGGTGCAGGGCCAGCTCAAGCCCTGCAGGAGACTGACTAGGCTAATATACACCCACAAGTGTTAGTGTGACTGACTTGAAATTTCAGGTGAGGGTGGAGGTAGTGCAGGGAAGGAAGCGCATCTCAAGACTGGTGTTGTGAGTGATGTTGCACTGAGCCACTACAGCATCCTCCAACAAACAGGGTTCACTAAACATTCCTTCAGTAAACAGGTAAGCGAGTGTAAAAACAAGTGAAAAAGCTAGTCCTTTAAATATAATGATGCTGAACACAGGTCAAGAGACTATAGGCAAATTTTAGGCTGAGGTAAAATGAAAGTTATTTATCGACAGATGACACATTTTCATTTCACACATCACACGTCATTTACTCTGCTTAAACTATGCCCTTCATTTTATTTTCTAAATTCAGCTATTACTCCATCTGGGTGTAAAACAGAAATATTCAGTTGCCCCAAAATAAATTTGTCAGGGTTTTCACCACATACTTGTAAAGCTCTGGCTGAGTCCCATGGCTTCATTGGTCAACCTCTGTGAGAGCTAGGATGCGGCTCATACAATGAAGGTGGCAGCATTCTAATATACTGTTGAGGTACTTGTGTTATTTATGATCAAGGAATACACATTTGTTTAAATCATGTTTCGGTCTTACTCCAGAGCCACTGTCAGGTAGACATATTGTAAATCCTATATTGAAGGAAGAAAAAAAAAACAAAAAACGTTGGCTAAGAATTTCCACAGTGTGCTGATTCCAAACTCCTCAATTCATGATCAAATACAAGTAAAGATTCCTTGACAGATCTCCAGATAAGCTGACTGCCAGGGGGAAAATGCTTGGTGTCCTTGGTGGTGCCAGTGCTTCCCAGCATCCACGCTCTTCAGCAGGCTGCTGGCTGTGCGGCTAAGCCAGAAAATGTGCCTCTCATCTCATAAAGCAGTAAATCCAGGATCAGATCCATCCAATGGCAGGTGCAGCCTCTTGCTTCTGAAGCAAAGATCGCTGCAGGACCACAGTGCAGGTTAAGCCAGCTCCTTCCCAAGGCAGGCGCCCCCTGCTCTCGCCCTACCCCACCTGGTCCTTCTTCTTGCTGGGTGCAGCTAGCAGCCTCTGTGCTCAGGGCAGAGGTTTGCTGCATCCCCTGCCGGTCTGAGACATGCAGGCAGTGCAGATGCAGTCACAGCAGCTGCTCCTGGCTCACACACGCTACCCCTCAGTGCTCACACGGCATAACGTCCTGACGCCGGCTACTTCTACACAGGAGACCTCAGATCTGCCTCAACCTCAGCCACTGCTGCCATGTCCTTCCCACATCCACGACAGCCAACAGACTCACCCCTTCTCATCTGTGCAAATCCCTCAAGCTCTTCTTTTCAACCACCAACCCCCCCCCTCCTTGCTCTCGTCCCTCTCTGCTTTCTTTCACTCACTCTCAATCTCATAGCCCTATTCCCACACTCTTATCGCACTGCAGGGCTGCCGTATGCTGCCTGATGAAGTGGGGTGCTGCTCCACGTAACCACCTCTCCCTCACTCTCCCACTATCTCGATTCCCCTCCCTCTGCCTAGCACTCTCCCTCACTCTGTCTCGCTCCTTGCCTCCCGCTCTCAAACACACAGACAGAAGCAAACACACTCTGTCTCTTTCCTCACCATTTGCCTCTCTACCTCTTTCCCCTGCTCCCTCTGTCCCCTCTCTTGTTTGTACAAATGCACTCATACTCGATATTCTGTGTTTGTCTGTCTCTAACCTTCCACCAAAAACAGCACCAGCCACCCCGCCCCCCCTTGACGGGGAGAAGACGTTGGTGCACTGATTAGAATTGCACAGAGGCACTCAGATCTTCACAGTGCAGAAAGGACACCACCATCAGACACGAGGAACTAGAGCCTAGAGCCCAAAATCACAGTCTTTCTGCAGCAAATGACTGGAACGTAAAGGAGTGAGTGACGGAGAACTGTACTGCTCCGCATGAGGGATGTCATCATTTTTAGGCTAACATAATATTGAAACAAAGCCCCTGCTTATTAGCAGATAGCTTTACTTCATTTACATCTTACTTTGATGATAGAATGGGGGGGGGGGGCAGCATTGATTCAAGTGAGCAGAAGTCTCTGATGCACTTGCACAAGAGAGAGAAGAGAAGAGAAGAGAAGAGAAGAGAAGAGAAGAGAAGAGAAGAGAAGAGAAGAGAAGAGAAGAGAAGAGAAGAGACACTTCAAATCCATCTACATCTCTCCCAGTCATAGAGCATGACAGAAAAGAGGCTAATTCCATTATGTACTGTACTTCCAGATGCTCATGTCACATCAACCTTTTTTAGAGCACAGCACAGGCTGCGTACAGGGAGGAAAAAAATCCCATATAAACAAGTGCAATGATGTAAACCTTTTTTTTGGTAAAAGGCATAAAGTACCATTTGACTTTAGATGAATAACCATACACGGGGACTGGTGTACTTCCGCCTATGTAGGGTTGCTCACTGCCTGTGATTTGGGTACAAGTGCAGGCAGAGGCTAATTATGCAGGTTTTCAAACTGCTTGCAATCACCTCACACATTCCCAAACGGGTAGTCAGCCAGTCAGTGAGGGTGAAGCCGTGCCAACAGAAGGAGGCAAACCGAAGGGCTATTGATTAAACCTCCTCCGTAATTGCCGCCTGCAACCCTGCTGCTCTGCGGTGTTAACGATCAGGTAAAAGGCCAGGTCGGGCCTCCGTGACCCGTCAGTCATCCGCAAAGATAGGTGCTCTTCATTTGTTAACAGGAAGAGAAGTTGCTGTCAAGATTTGCTCTGATTGAGCTGAAGAATGCTGGGAAGACAGGGAGAGAGAGAGAGAGAGAGAGAGGAAGAGACTGGGCAGGAGACAGATAAGAGACAGAAGAAGACTAATGGAAGTGAAGGCGATGAAACATATGGACGCGATAACATTTACAACCTTATCTCCAGGAAATAAGAAGGCTTGAAGTGGACTAATTACGATTCACTACAACCCCTCCTCCTTCTTCACTCATTCTTCCTGAGCCCCTGCTCTTATGTCACAATATCCAGACAAAGACCGTTAAAAATACCAGCCACCATATCCAATTACTACTATACATTTGGGATGGCAACACCTCCCACAGTAGTAGGACCTAATTACCGACGGTCAGAAAATCCAACACTCTGTTGGGGAGAACTGGGTCACTGTCTTATCCCCTGTTAAACAGACCGAGCCATCAAATCACTCTAGGTGGGTTGGCTCACCACTGAAGTACTGCTATAGGTTTAGATGGGGTCGCTGAGAAACACCTATTTACAGAGGAGGAGGTAGAGGTTGTGCCTAGATAAAAGTGCCTCTTTATCACAGCAGCAGAAAAGCATGAGCACCTTGTCAGCAAACCCAAGCACGAGAGAAAATGAGCCGCAAAGCTGAATTAATTTGGGGAAACTGAAAGCGGACTCTTTTCCTTTGAACGTCAACCTGTGCTTGTTCCCAAACCGAGCTGATGCCTCCTGTGTGCTGCTAGCTCAGCTCTCTCTCCTCTCCCTTTTCACACACAGTCGAAACACAAGTGATGGGCACACGGCACAAGCAGTCTCATCCGTGAGCATACAAAATGGCACAAATGAACTCACTTTTATATGAATATGTTCATGAACCTGCTTCCTAATAATGATTGGTGTTCTTGGCTCCTGATAAGAGAGGAACAGACAACAGGAAAAAGGTGGATGGAATAAAAACATGGACGGAGATCATGTTTTCCCATTTTTTTTCCACAATAGACAGTTGAAGAGCTACAAATTTGTTTTTCATCCTTGTTTTATTCTCTCCCTCTCCCCTGCTGATGATTCCTTAACCTCTAACTGTATGACTCAGCTGGATCTGGGACACTTTTCTTCAGATGAGGTCTATGAATAGCCCACACTTAAATGTGAAAAAACAAACAACATAATTCCCTTTTATGCAATGTGACCTCAGGTCTTAATTGTAACATAGCAATTAATCTAAGAACATTGAGCAATTACTATAGAAACTGGCTTCGCTTCAGGGTTGCTTTGCTATATCATAACAGAATCCTTGAATTTGAAATTGATAAATATTTTATTAATTTAATTCCATTTTGAAAATGTTTTTATAAAAATGAAAAGAAGCTACAAGTTATTGTAAATGTGTGATACGTGGTCAGGATCTCAAAGAAGGCCAAATTATGGATTATTCAAGCCATCACTTATATTGTTCTTGCTTCCTACAATCTGCCAAGATGTGGAACTAACAGATTATGAAGGTTATTCGTTCCGCCCTGCTGCCAATGGCAATTTTAAAACAAGACTATGTAACTTTATCTTGAAAGCTTTTCAAAATTATTTTAATAATAGGGGAACTCGTAATGGGGGAAAACATTGCAACCTCTCTTCACATAAATTAGGTAGGAACACTGAAAGAAGTGTGTAACTTAACAAGAGTCTGTGACTCAAACTGTCAGAATCAGGTTCACTAACTTCAAGAGTAATGTTGAACTGAGGGTCAGTTAAAAAGACTCAAGAATCATTAAAACATCTACTTTCATTGTGGAGATCATGAGTTACACTCGGATTGCCGATGAGTAACATGTAAAATTATACCAAAAGCTTTAATGACTCCATGTGATTGTATTTGTATTTGCTTATATTTAGATTTTTATTGTATGGTTTGACACGATGTGGTTACTACTTGCTGGACTAATTTGTTCCTTTGTCTTTTATTTTGAAAGACACTCTGTCTCATGAGGTACAATATAAATGCACTTTTATTATAATAATAATCAACTTGGAGAATGGGCATGCTTGTAAGTTTCTTTACTCACCTACATTTCCCCTTAAGTGCTAAAGTAGAATTTATCAGTGATTAAATGTGTAGACGTTTTAATACTCGGTGTTTAATTTAATTATTGATTGATTGATGTTTTTAATTAAGGACAAGATCAGCCTTTATAATGCATAATTGTTTTATTATCACACTGTTATATATACTGCGATCTTAATTAGAAATTCCAATGACATTTCTTTTTCCATTTTCCAGCATCCTTTCCTTAAATCATCACAATCACACATTTTTCTGCTCCTGCTCTGAAAGCATGAATGGTGTTACACCTTACTGAGGTTATCAGATTGTTAATCCATGAAGCATATTTAGAACTATATTTAAATGCATCGTGCATGCAGCCATGTGCAGTGCAGACGCAGGAAAAGCTGTTACACAACCATGTATGATGAAACCACCTTATGGCAGAGCATCAAATGGAGGTAAGTTTACACTGCTTCAACTCAGGAGTGTTATCTAAACAAACTGAAATGATGCCAGCTGGCGTCCCCCTCTGCCCTGCCTCAGGGTTTCTTGATGAGGAGGCATATTGTCAGTCAAGCCACGGAAAGGAGATACAGTAACTTTTGAAAGTAATGAAAATATGACAGTGAGTGGAATGTACAATTAGATTTTTCACTAAAGTAGAAACAAATAACATTTATATGAAAAACAAATGTCAGTCTGTATATCTGTGACATATAGGGACAACATACGCTCCCATCTTCTCAGCAGGTGAACACATGAATGAAATTCACAGGGAGTGAAAATATGTCTGTCAAGTAACGTTTATGGGCAGAGACAGAGGCTGACAGTGGTGCCAAAAAGGCCCCGAGTTCAAATCCCAGTTTAAGCAGGGCATTTCTGCCAGGATGTGCACCCATGATGTACAATTTTTACCTTTGAAAACAGCCCCATATCAATCTGCATTCAGATGTGCACATCCGACAACATATATCAGGTGACCTTTCACTGATATATGTATATATCAGTGTATAGCAGTGACTAAAAGTAAGAGCAAGGATGTAATGAGAGTGACAACAAGGTGGAACTGAATGTAAGTGTTAACTAAGCTTTTTCCTGAACAACTGATAGTTTAGTCGGCAGCAACCAAATGTGGGTAACGGTCTTATCATTTCCAAAGGTGTCTGTTTCTGCCCAGTGAGACTAACATGCTGCCCCACAGTTTTCAAACAAAAACAAAGCCTTGCAGCATAGCACTGTAGCATGTTACTAATGGTTAATTAAACAACAAATACATTACATACCACAAATCTGAAACTGATCATCATAGGAAAACAAAGCATTACCTGAGCTTGTTGTTGGCTCTTTCCTTTTGGACGTCTCAATGCCAGCTCCAATCAAGTTCATGATCTTCTCAATCTATTTAAGAGAATAAACATGAAACATAGACTTCACTCAGATACAATAAACTAGTAATGTTTCATAATTTCAGTGTTAAATGTGTAACATTTCCCTTTTTAAAAACATTGTAACATAAACATTAACTTGTAACCAGGCCTCTTTTATCTTACCAAAGCCATATAGGTTATAAAAGGACAAGCCTGCAACAATGGCACTAAACGAAGAATTATAATAGAGGGCTGCTGCTGGGAGTGTTGGGAAGACAGTGAACTCCTTTTCAATGATGGATTACAAGCAACAGTCCAACATGGACAACGATCCAATGACTTACCTGACACAGTGAAAACATAGCTGGGTGATAAGTTGAATTACAATCTAGAGACCTTTGAAATCCAAATTGTTGAACATTCAGTTGGCCTTTCAGACCTGTATTATTTAAGCCTCTCAAAATAAAGAAACAGTTCCCTGTAAGGTTAAGTGAGCACACTGCTGCATGCTGGAGATTACTGAGGCACTTGTTTCAGGAGCTTTCAGTAGTGGCTCTCCAGAAAAATCAAAATGCATTTTGGTTTTGCTGGATAACTGAATAGCAGCTCCAATTCTGAAAGACCGGTTTTTGTGGGCACATGAAGACAATGGTTATCAGAAGCATATGGAGACAAAATCTGAACATTGTTAACTGTTACAGAAAATCTGCCACCATACAATGACTAGTGTTTGATTTAGGAAATGCAGGAATCATAATCTGAATCAAAACCACCTTTAATTCTAATCCTTATCCCTGGCATTTCTTACAAAATCATTTTTTATTGCACTGATATGCAATACATACATGTGTCTGTATACATATGTGGACATATATGTGGAGTAAAATGATTCTGCAGTAGACATTGGTTTTTATCACCTGCAACTTATTATTGTTTTGGCACTTTAGTCACCTTCACCAGTTAAAGAGCACACACTAACTCTGTTTTATCAGCTCAGCTAAATTTAAAATATAGTTCAAAATGAAACAAACTACCAACTAAACACTGCTAAGTTTGAATTTTTAACTAAAATAGCAACTGACATAAGGAAGATAATAAGTCCAGTCAGTAATGTTTCATTGTCTTCAAACTGAAACAAACACATAACAAAAAGAAAAATTGTATTTGCTTTGATTAAGACAAATAAAAAGTTTTCATATCAAAACAGTTTTATCTGTGTTGTAAATTCAAACCTTAACTAACATATTAACAGATAGGAAGATAGAGAAACAATTGAATAATACAAACAAACCCATTCGATTTTAGTCACCTAAACCTCCTGGAGATTTAATATACAGTATGTGGGATTTTAGTTAATCAAATTACCAATGTGGTGTATTTACAATCTGCAATGTAATCAGTGTGAGCTTGAAGCTGATTCTACTTTCATTGGTGACACCAGAAACACATCCAGTCTTATTTGATGTAATATTTAGTGTTTGAAAAAGCCCCATGCACGTTGCTTGTGGCATCAACACTGTGGAAAAGCCTTGATTCATGTGGAAGTCAGGCACGTGGGACACATGGCATATGCCTCTAGCAATACAGACCTCACATTACTTTCCGAATTGACCCAGTTACATTCTATATCACACACCTTAAGTAAAACATAATGCTTCTTCTGAGGAAACCAGCGACATCATAGTTGGAGTGATGAAAAATTATTTCACATTGTGTTCATGCAGCCTCCTCTTCCACCGCGTGACACTGTATTCTGTATCTCCAGGTCACAGTCTTTCTTTGAACTTTCATTTAACCTTCTTGAATCTGAAGTTTAGACTAAACTCCAAAAAAACTTACTTTTTTCACAAAATCCTAAACCCTTGATAACCCCGCAGTGATCAATTATTAGAGTAATCTAATAATCTTGAAGTACCCCACTATTCTTTTTGAAAATTGTGTCTGTAATTTCAGTTCACTATTAATTATTAATCAACTATTATTAATTGCAAATGTTTATGGGCTTACATTTTGTTTTCATTACAATGGCAAAATTTTGTACGTTTGTTAAAATTGTGAAAATTCCTATATTATGCAGTGGCCTTGAACTTCTCAGTCTGAAGGGCGTGTATATTGGCTGGTCAGGTGTCAATCTTGTCATTAGCAGTCAATCAGAGCGCAGGTGAAGTGAATCTTTTAGCCAATCGGATTATGAGGGGGGTGGGGCGAAAGCGCTGAACGCCGTCAGTTAACGGGAGCTCTTTATGAGGAAAGGTGACTGACTGGGCGAGAAGCATAGATTGTGTTTAATAACTTATTCCGTTACTTTAATTTATGAAAGTTAATAACCAGCGAGTTTCTTGAGTTTCTGTACCATATAGATGTGGAAATGAGCCATATTTTGAGGACTTTTCAATTTTGAGTAATGCTAACTAGCATTGGTGCTGTGACCACGTGCGGCGCTAGTGTTTCCTTATTGTTATCTGAGGCTTCTAACAAGGAAGTGACTGAAGTGCATGCATGTGGGGAGCCGTTTTCCTATCAAGTCTCTGAGTGAGTATGGAAACTGCAAAGTGTGGAAAAGTGAATGTTGATCATTGTTAGACCAGGCTTTTAATAGAATTTGATTTTTATTATATATAGTGTTCATCGTGGCCTTGCTTTAGGACATGTGTGCTGAGTGGATTTTAAATTCTTTTAAATTCTTAAATAAATAAATAAATTCTTGGATTTTAAATTCTGACACAGTTTTCCAGATCTTAAAGTCCAGAATTTTGTCTGAAAGTTTTAAAAAGTCTTTTAAAAATTGTACGTTTTTTACCTTATAGTAGATGTTTAGAGTTTACACGGCTTTGTGAAATGTATGCATTTTTGTGTTGTTTTTCAAACGTTTTTAATTGGTAAAAACATTTACAGTTAATTCTGAATTAATTAATTCATTCATTCATTCATCATTTTATTAAAATTTAATTGAGTACATTCTCAAGAGAGTAGGCATGCAAGTTTAAAACAACATAAAGTCAAGGTCTTGGGGAAAAAAGTGTGTTCTGTTTTGAAAAACTGTTTGAAAAATTCTGGAATTTTTATTTGGGGAAAATGGGCAAGCACCCAGATCAAATTAGGGTTGCAGCTATCGAATATTTTGGTAATCAAGTATTCTATCGACAATTCCATCAATTCATCGAGTAATCTGATAAAACATACTTTTATCCTATTCCTCTGTGCGAAACGTGAGCTTTAATTTAATTTAAATGAAGTTTCGAGGCAGAGGAAATCCCTCAATTAATTTTTGTAATCGAGTTACTCGAGGAATCGTTGCAGCCCTAGATCAAATGATGACATTGAATGTGATACAACAGACAACACCACAACGGACATCAATGGTGACTTTTTTTTCCTGGCTCGGTTTTTGGCTGTTTGTCTCATCGAGATGTCAAACTTTGTATGGGAACAGACTGCGAGCGTTTGCCTTGACTTCCATGGGATATTACACTGATTGCAAGGGAGTGACATTTTTCTGTCACTCAGTCAGCTGACTGTTGTGGGTGGACTTACCCTGACTGCACAGTATTAACTCTGGCACCCCAAGGGAATGGAACCAAAGAATGGAACTGTTATTTTGGTACTATTCCTAAAGGAAATGCAAAAAATACGTACATTACTGTACCAAACTGAATCGTTCCACTTAGTGCAAACACGGCTTTGCTTCATGTGCTGCTGCCGAAGAGGTGCTAAGGATTGACTGCTTCCAGAGAAATGTGCTGTTGTAGACCAGGGTGGGTTTTTTCATTGCTCAGCTTTGCTCATCAGAGGGGTTGAAATGACTATCTTCTGCTTTCCAGAGGAACAGTGACTAAAGGAATATTTCTTGAGGATTACAAATGACCTCCAACTGCACTCGAACAATATGGTATAAAAACAAATTGAACTTTAAAAATCCTGGGTGCTTTATTTTGCCTTGTTTCATTTGGTTTAATGAATGTTTGTGCAGCTGTACTCCATAGTAAATACACACAGCGTAAAGGCTAGTCCTTAAAGTTATTTGAAGTAAATCCTGCCTGTATGATCACTGCAGGTGACAATGTTTTTGTAGAAACATTGCTAAGCAGTAATTCCTGATATACTGCTCCACTCCCTATAGCTCATGCGTCTTCATCTTGTAGTTTATCTGCTCTTTAGGTCCTGCACATACAAAAATACCCTGTTACCTTTTCTAGCCAAGTCTTAAAGTAAAAGGTTGTGTTTGTTTCAAATGCAAATCATGAGGCCAACACAGGTTTATGAAAGCCCTTACCAAATGTGAATCTTGCTTTAATTGAGTCTAAGGTGACAGTCAGGTGATCATAGGTGTTCTGATTGCTTTAAACTGGTGGAAAAACATAAAAGCAGACCTGACCCTCAACCAGTTATTTAGGCCTCTCCAGTTCTCATGATCTGTCCTTCGTTATTTTGACAGCTTAGAAACAAATGGGAAAATTCTTCATTGAGTAGGTCTATTTCATTTACTCAGTTTCCACGTTTTTCTCACAAACAATAAAAAAATTCATAGATATGTGCAGGAAAGTGTAGTGTTCATGGAGTAAGAGCTTTGGTGACAGGATTTACAGTCTTTGATTGAATAGCCGGAGCTTGAGAGGTTTGTCGAGCCAAACCTCAGTGGAGTCTGAGTCTCACTCAGGGAGGAAGAAGCTGGCACCGTTACCATGGCAACGTTAACTGGAGCTGGCTCTGCACAGCTAATGGTCATTTAGTCATTAACAGCTTCTCTGGTCTCCTTGTTTACAAATATTAAACTGGCTTTTTTGGCACATTGCTGCTACAATCTGTTTCCACAAATTACTTGGATTTACACACAGTGCATTATAGGTAGGTAATGAGTGAGTATATCCAGAAGGAGGCAGTAATGCAATCTGATGACTGCTGTAAAACACTGAAGAAGAGAACATTGCATCTTGTCAGTGCTTTTCAACTTTCTTCCATTGTACAAAAATAAAAGTGGAACTATGCAGGATTTTTACCCTAATTAAACAGCTTTGAAGTCATTGTCATGGTTAAATAGCTTGTTACAGAGGTTGAGGACTGTCTCCACTCCATCTACTGTCTGTCAGTGCTGATCCAGAGTCCTTAGAATCATGAGGTGTTGTGAGAAACATATATTTCATGCTCCACTAAACCCCACACCATGGCCAGGTATTGGCTATAAGATTACGCCAGTAAAAGCATTATCTTAGAGAGGAAAAAGGTGTTCTGTGTTAGGAAACAATATATTAACAATATATTATATTATAAACAATATATTATACATTTGCTGTCATCTTGAACTTGTCACATATTTTGGCACCAATTTAGTATTAAAGTATAATAATATAAATTCACCCAGAAAAACCAATCATGAGCCAGTCTCAGCTGTTAATCCTGACATTTCAGTTTTTATAGCATTAAATAACAAAGGTAGAAATAGCATTACATTTATAGCATTAAATAACAAATGGTAATGTATCAGAATGAAATAACACTTGAAAATAATTTGTGATGAGAATTTCATAAAATGAACCATGCTTTAAATATGTGATGTATTGTTTGACTTTTCAGTTTGGCACACATCCACTAACAGGAAGGAGGCAGGGTTTATGAGCTATACTGCAGCCTGCCACCGGGAGAGTTTAAGATGGTTGGCTTCACTTTTGGAAGCTGTCATATCTTCAATCTTTATATACAATATATGATTTATACACATTTGAGTTTTAACTGGAAATGCTGTTGGGTTTTTCATCACGAGTTATGAAAACACACACATTGATTTTCAAAGTAAAAGCTATAGTTACACAGCGACACAGTGTCATATAGTGAGTGAAATAAAAAACTAAGACAACGTGCTCATACACAGGGTAATTTAAAAAGGACACACTCGTGCAGAAGCAGCAGTTTATCCAAACAAAACTCAGCAGCTACTCAATTTAAAGTTTTTTTTAGTGGACGCTGTTGGGAAAAGGATGGCAGTAGCAGTTTAACTGCTATATGTCCAGGATTTGTCATTGTCTGTTGCAGTGGCAGCGGCGCTGGTGCCTAATCCCAGCTGACATAGGGCAAGAGGCAGAGTACACCCAGGACAGGTCGCCAGTCCATTCCAGGGCCCATAAAATAACAAAAATGCAAAATGAAATGTATCTACCATAACTGTCCATTTAAATTCAACATCCTCGTCCACTTGGATTTTGAAAAAGCACACAACAGGTCTAGTCCTAGTGTGTAACATCACTGTTAAACATCAAACTGGATATGTGGTGTCTCCCGTGGTACACTAAGTAAGTAATTTTACAATGTGACAGGTGAATAAGGACCTCACCTTTCTCCATCTCCCACCAACAAGCTCACCACTACTCTCATATTCATGTACCACATCTGTCTAAGAAGATCTTAGGATGTGTTCACTCTGCCATAGCTTCATGAATTATAAACCAGCTTACACATACTTTTAAATTCCATCAGTTGGAATTATCTGAATTAAATGTTTTGAATGTTCAGTCTTTTCATTTTCACTGTAGCAAATTCAAAGAAAAGAACATTATGGTTTGTAAATTAAATGCATTTCTTTATATCACAATTTAAAAATGATTACATTACACATGTGTATAAAACATCTGCTTTAGTTATGTAAAAGCACAGCCACACAAACACAGAGAAACTACATGCACTTTAAAAGCTTGCATGTGTAATGACCTCAGGAATACAGCTGGGAAATTCAGAGTACACACACGACTGAAACCACTCAAGCATCTGTAACGTGGTTGTGTTAACCTTTGCCTTTTTAAGTATTGAACAGATGTAGTGAAGACGTCAATCACCTTAATCATCTATGCCATTTCTATTTTTAGTAACTTGTATAACATTCACTGTAATGCAAGATCCTTATGTAAGATCATCTGTGGTCTTTAATGGAAAGGAAAATTTCACCTTTAAAGTCACAGTGATGAGCCTATTTCTCAAAGAATGTAGTATGTTACTCTTTTCAAAAGAAGCATTGTTATTCTTATGACTCCTCACCAAAAGTAGTTTGTTACATTAGTTATGCTACTTTTAAATGATATAACATGCAGTATGTAATAATCACATCTTCTCAGTCTTCAATATCTCATGTGTGCCTCTGAGAATGTCAAATGTCGTGCCATACATCAACACTGGCTGTTTCAGCAGTTAACTGCAGTCTTTCAAAATATAAACAAGGGTAATCAACCCATATACTGACTGCACTGAAACAATATTGTTGTCTATAATCACAAATTCAAGATGTCATGTCTTGAATGTAATTTTTCAGTTACAAGAAATGCTAAAATTCCAGAAATGCCTTTAATAATAACATGTAGGTTGTGACCATTTGATCCACATAAAAGCATCTGTAGTGAAGTGAAAAGATCACTTTTTGCAGCTAAGGCTTCACACTAACAGGGTTTATTTCTGTAGTCTGTGTGTATTTCAAAGTTACAGACTAGATGAAAAGCTTGACTTTAAGTGCTGATGCATGATCATGCAAGTGCCACAGAAGATGTCAGATTTCAAATTGGGTGAGCAACATTGTATTGAGTTAGTCTATGATTTTGTAATGATATTACTGAAAATTTATTAGCAATATCTTACACTACCTTTTGCTGAGAAATGTAATGTCCTTACTATAACGTGTTGCTAATATAAAGCTATTGTCAAACATTGAAAATTCTTGATGTAATCAAATTCAGTATATCACAAGAACAGTCATGATATCTTAATCAGCCTGTGACTGAACCAAATGATAGGTCTTTCTACCTCTACAGATCTAGTGCAGTGAAAATTGAAGAGGATTTATATGAATATAAATATATATGAATGTTTAATACTATTTTTAGTATGACTAAGTAAAATTCAGCCTTTCCCACCAGTCAAACAGTCAGCAGTTACAACACATAAGCACAAAGCTTTAATCTCTCCTTTAGCCTCATGTGGTGCCCTACCCTTGACAGTGGTGGCCAATCATCTTATGAGAGACACACACACAAACCAGCATTGTTTATTCTGGTTTGTTTACTCTTTTCTTCTTTTGGGCCTTGCCCACAAGCACCCATATCCTCAACCCATACAAATCCCTTGAAATCTGGAAGAGAAACAGACACTCAAGCAACTACAAAACAGGATGCTTTTCAGAACAGGACACTCCACCCAACATAGGCTGAATAAACATTTGTGTCTGAGCACAGAGGGGTGAAGCAGAGAGCAATCACTGTGCAGGGACAAACGGAGTGGTGCACAACGCCAAGCAAAAGTCCAAGAAGCCTGTGAATAAAGCAGTGGTGTAAAAATGACAACAACCTAAGCAGGTCTCTCTGAGGGCTTTGGTGCCAGTTAACCTTCATGGTGGCCATGTTTAGTTTAGGTCTGTTATTAAAAGTACCGTTTGTATAATTATCCAGACACACTATACAACAATCTAAAATGGAAATGAGTGTAACTGCCTGTTTTTAAAGGAAAATGTCTTATTTAATTGTTTGATTAATAAAATGAGTTGGAGCAAAAACACCAACACAAATAGCAACTTGTTTTCTGACTATTGGTCAGAAAAAAAACAAATTCATTCCCAACATATTCTTACCTCCTCTAAGGCCAGTTGATTGTTAAAAAGGTAATTGTCATGCATACATAAGGAACAAAGTTGTTGGTTAGAGGTTTTCTGTACCCTGTTTACATAGTGCACAGAAAGAAATTATTATAACTTTTTAAACAAACTAAATGTTTGTTATGACCACTAGTCCTAATTGATATTTTACTTCACTGGTACATATTTAAGCCCCAAGTTGTAATGATATGGAGTGAACCTTGGAGCTTCGGGAGCTCTGGAGGACTGGGGCCCCTGGACAGTTACATGGTTGGAAATCTAACCTGAATTAGGTTAAGATGAGTCCCAGGTCCATGTTTTAGACTCTAAACAGGTTTAAAAACTAGTCAAGCAAATATTCAACTTTTAGGAAAGTGCTACAAACTGTGGTCATGAGTGCATATATCCCCAGTCAAACCAATCTTTCCAACACTGTACAGTTGATCATTTATATTTTTGTTAATGATTTAGATTGAATTGAAATTATATCAGAATCATCCGTGACCAACAATTTTTGTATAGATCCCCTCTTTGTGTCAACATTCTTACAAAGTATTTCCATGGACATGCTTGTTTGTGTTAAAAGAAAGTGATGGCCAAAACATCAACTAGATTGAGAAAGTGACACATCAGCACATTACTACAGTCCTGACAAATCCCATGCTTGAAGGAGTGAAATAGCTAGCTCATAAAAAAATCTTAAATTGGGTGTAGTTAAAGAGGAGCCTGTCCTAAACTGAAGTTGACTCCGACCATCTGTGTTTTACAAGAGATTAAGCAGAACCAATCGTTTTTCACCAATTCCAGCCTTACTATCAGTGGGAAATGACAAATATTCCACCACACCAAAATGTCCCCTAAAAACCTAAGGATCTATCAGATTTATTATCTCAGAGCATAATGTGCTGTGGACAATAAAAGCATTATTTTGTCTCTGAGCTGAAGCCTTTTTAGCCACTGTCCCCGCAGGTTAAATTTGTTTAATTCATATAGAGGTTTTGTTAAGAAGTTGTTATTAATTTCAAGATCTTTGCATAGCTTTAGGGTGTGCTGCACTGATGCTCCAAAGTGCTCAAATATCATAAGTGAAGGCTCTTGGATTTAATAGGGGAGGGGTGAAGCATCTTTCACTCTGAGTTGAGAATAGATGGTGCAAGACGGAGCAAAGGAGCCAGAGGAGTGCAGAAGAAGACAGTGGAGGCGTGGGTCGGCCTTGAGATATGTACTGAGTGGATGTGGAATGACAGCACAAGCCCAATTAGTCTTGGATGCCAGGGCTGCTACAGGGAAGTCGGTGCAAGTGATCAGGCCATTCAAGCACTGGGCCACAGTCATACTCTGCTAACAGCCTGGGTAAAGTAACTCTATTACTGCATCTTTTGAACTACTGCACACTCTCATACTTCTACCTCTGCCCCCTTCCTTCCTTCCTTCCCTCCCCTAAAGTGTGCAGACTTCCCCGTTCCCATTGTTGTCCGCTTTTTTTTGGATGCTTATCCTTGGTTGCTTCTTTTAAAAGTCTGTTTTTTTTTTTCAGACTTTTACATGCATCAACAACATGCTCTCTCTGAGGGATAAGGCTACTCTCTACTTGAAACTCTGTCCATGAAAGTTCAACTCCCTCTGTCCTTTCCATCCTGCCACTTATTTCCCATCCCAGAGCTTGAGTATTACCTCATCCCACTCAGAGGTGAAGGACGGCATGCGTTGCATGGACGTCTGCCCGGAGCAGCAGTTGGACACCGACCCACAGCGGCCAACCAGACCTCCATCCTCTTCAAGTGGTGATGCCAACAAGTCAGAGTCGGACTTAGACAAGCTTCTGATCAGCCCCAGGTCTCCAGGTCTGACATTAACCACTGATGCAGGCTCAGTTGAAACTGTTATGGGGTCCTCTGGATTTGGAATCACCTTGGCAGCGTTGAATGTGCATTGTGCCATTGTATTGAAGTTGTTTTGTACAGCTCAGGGTCCTTAGTTTCCTGAAGTACTCTCACTTGTTTAGTCAGTCCAGAAATCAATTTGTGGAGGGTCTTTGTGGAGCTTTAAAACTTCTGGTGGAAGAAAGCCAGTCAATAGTAGCACTTGAAAAGGCAGAGGAGTAAAATAGAAGTACTGTCCATTGAAGGAATGTTACTGCACTATACTACGAATTACTCAAAGTCATGCAAAGTGCTCTTGTTTGGAGGGAAAGGAAGCATATATTAAGTGAAAGACTTGGTGTGCACAGAAAGAGTCATTAAGGTCCACCCACTAGTCATATCCTGTTGCCCTCCTCTCGGTGACTGGCTCACCCCAGTTACTAATAGTACGCCCTCCTTTATGCTCTCAGCATTGACTTTTTGATTTTCTGATATAGTTTTCTCACTAGCTCATCATGCATTTCCCGCAAGAGAATTTCCCTGAAATATAAATTAAGATGCTAGGATAAAATTTTATAAAGTAAAAGCGCATATACACCTATCCATGAACATATTAAATCTGTTACAACCTGATGATGCCAATAGTCTGACTCAGTTGGGTAAAATCTGCATAAAACTATGTCAACAAAAAGTCCTCTTACCTCCTGACTTATTTAGTCCTGTTTCTGCTCCCCTTTTTTGTGCCTATTCTGCTCTGAGGTTGTTTCTAGACTCCTTTAGTCAGACCAGCTCTGCCCCATAGTGAGTATCAGAGGACAGGAGGATCCAAAGACTGGCCTCATTCATAGTGACAGCTGGGGTAATTGGGTTACTGATGCAGTGGGTGGCTGCTCCATTTTAAAGGAGGGAGAAACGGGATTCCTCCTATCTATTGATGGTCTTTTTGAACTTGAAATGTAAGTTATTGAAGTCTACTGAGAAACATTAGAATTAGTGAAAGAATGACAAGCATTTTTTTCCCTAGAATATTTTCATTTCAAAATATTTTCAAAAAATATGCAGTGCAAGAATAGCATTTTAACTGTTCTACGATATTTTCTGATTCTCTTCTCTGGTGTTATCGACATCTAACTTATCACATCCTTGTCAGCTGGTGCCGGGGCTATTTGGGTAGAAGTGTATGAGGAGTATGATCACATCCCGTCTGAAGCTCAACAGAAAATTATGGATGTTATCTTTTTGTTTGTCTCTCTAAAAATACTCTACCTGACCAAAAGTGTAATCTCTAATAGACTGTCAATGATTTGTGGTCGGAGATCCGTTTGAGGCAGTGGGAAAACATTGATTTTGATGCAGAAATTATTAGATCACATCAAATTATTCACCTTTCTGTGACTTATTTGGCTTAAATAATTAACTGGACTGAACCCACAAAGATGTTGAGCATTTCTATCGAGGTCTTAGACTTTTTGTATTAGAGTTATATGCACTCCTGGGATATGTGGAGATTTAAAAATACATACAGATAGGAAATGATGATGATATGGGGGGAGAAGGTAGAAACAATCTCACACTCTATGCTATTCATGACTCTTTGCAAAGGGATATGATGCTGACTAAAGGGCCTCTTGTGAAGGTTCTTTAGTATTCTAAGTCAGCCATAGCCCTGCACAGTACCTCATCTCTGCCCTCAATCAGCCAAGTTCCCTGCATGCTCCCCTCTTCCCTGTAGGCAGCACTAGTGCGTGCATGACAGAAAAGATAACATCCTTCGCTCACCAAGGAGGGTTCACACAGCTACATACTGCTTAGCTGGCAATAACAAAAGCCAAGTCTAATGAAGCACGTACAATTGCACATCTAATGATCTCTATGACTGTGACGGGGATGAAGCCATTGAAGATATCCACATCTTCTGTGCCATTTTAAACAACTGAGGCTGTGGACTCCAACACATTTCAGGATAATGATGTCTTCATGGCATATTAGAGTGACTAAAATAAAACATGCATCCCCTCCTTCAGCTGGATGACTGCTGAGCCTCGGGTAAGAGACAGTAGTGACTCACAGTAGTGAAAACTTATACAACGACATGCACACTGTGCAAGTCACAGAGAGGCAGTGTGAACAGGGGTGCAGTGTTTTCATGCATACATTTTGTATTTTCTCAGGATTCTTGTTTTTTCGACATTCTTAACACTAGCTGTATGTCTGTCCAAGTCCATGATTCACATGTTTATACTGCAACTTTCAAAATAAAATATGCTTACCACCCCTCTTGATAAATCATCCCTCTCTGCAATGTGTTGCCCTGCAGTTCTGACCTGATCAGCCAGCAGTATGGAGATTTAGAATTAATTAATTAATTTAGAATTAAGAATGATGTAGAGGCATTGTGGCCACAATAATAGTTGCATTTTTCAAGGGAACTTTATGAGCTTAGTATGAAAACACAAATCAATATCAGTTGTCCTTTGTGTTGGTAGGCCAGGGTGCCACATACTAGCAAAGCTTAATTGCTTTAACATACAGTATGGTTGATGTCTCAAACTATACCTAGTGTCATCTGAGAAAATATTAAGCTTTCATTAATATTTGTTTTCACAGGAGGCAGATTTTAAGTAAGATTCACCATCCACCTTTTCCTCACATATACTTTAGATATAGTGGAAATAAGATTAAAATGGCGCAAGAGATAAGGTAACTCTTATTTATTTATTTATTTATTTTTCCTCATTTGTTTAATTTTCTACGCACTCTGGTCAAAATTCCTCAGCTCCGATCACATACCTTGGTTTATACAGTAGAACAGTATTTCTAATTTGTTTTTGAATGTACCACAGTTTGAGAACCATGGTTGTATACCAAATAAACAAGATCATGTAGGTATTATAGCTCTAATAAATGCGTTAGTATGCTGACAACAGCTTTTAGATATAGTATTTCAAATGCCTTACTTATGTGGTATTATGTGTATGAAATCTCCAATTTCACTGGTGCAGTTTTTGCTGGTTTGTTGAGGAAATGGTGGAGCCATTTCACTTTGTTGATAATTATAGTTCTAGTCGTAAAGAGTTCAGAATTTAACTTTGTCCTAGGAAAGTTTCCCAACTGACTACTTTTTCTTCTGTCTTTATTCCTTGCACGACATTAATGTTTTGCATCCATGTTGCAGTTTCCCAGCATCAGTGTGCTCACAGTTGTACCATTTGAATGCCAGGTGTGTCATGTTCAAAACTTTCTGTGTTGCACATAATCTTGAGTTCTGTTTGAAGACACCGTTTAGTGGCAAGATGAATGTTAATTATAACACAAGGTTTCAGACATCTTTTAAGCTGATAAAACATAAGCAGGCAGGCTAAAGCCTCTTGTGTTTTCAGCATGAAGGATATTGAATATAAAGATAATTTGATTGCTTGAAAAAATTGTTAGTTCTAAATGTGTTGACAATGTAAAATGTAAAGAGAGCAGCATTCCATTATTGTTTGTGTGAAACCTCTCCTCCGTTAAAGGTCATCTGAGATGTTATTGTAGTATTTACACTGCATGTTTTTTTTCCCAAATGTAAATCTGTTTAGTGTTGATAAGGGATGAGCTATTGCTCATCCTTTTTTGTCATGTAGCATGGCATCATCTCTCACAAATGCTTCTGGCCAAAGAAGGATAAAGATACATTTAACAGATAAATTTAACATGCTGGAATCAAAGTGCATCAAACTCCTTAATTTTTAATGTAAGACGAGACATGATGGCATGATATCATGTATGCTGGAGGGATGCGCGTGCATGTGTTCACAGTTTATATTTGTATGGATACATACATGTTTGTTTGTGTACATACACTCATGTCTGAGTTCATGCAAGCTGGGGTAAGTGATTGTTTTGAGACCATGCAGAGCTTCCTGTGTTGTGCTCTCTGGGATGCTTCCAGTTAAAACAGTGGTCACAGCTACATGTTTTTGAATGTCCCATCAGGGATAGGGAAAAGTGGACAGATTAAACACATCCCTAGAATAAATAAAAAAAAAAGACCCACAAAAAAAGTTTTTTTAATGTACAATCCACCACATTTTAATCAAATATATGTAATCAAAGATAAGATGTGGTGGTGGTAGTGAGGACACATTTAAATTCAGAGGAAAGAACAGACAAAGGGAATAAAGGAGCAAATGATGCAGCGAGGCACAGAAGAGAGCAGGTACTACAAGGCACAGTAATTAATCCACAGATCAGGCTGATAGTTCAGAGCCAGGTCACTTTCAACCTGGCTCTGTAACGGCTGCCCTTGACAAGCTCCATGTCCAGAGAATGCTGTAGATCTCTCTTTTAATGACCATATTGACAGTCATAATTGATTTATGTGCTCAACATGGGGAAAAAATTATTTTTAAGGAAGCGATACACAAGACAATCCACTTTCATAATTCAATGACTCTCACAAATGTTTACACCCTGTGACATTTTTCTTAATATGTAAGACATTATTTTTCGCTAGATATTCATTTAAAAATCTCTCCATATTCATAACCAGAAAATGTTATCGTCACCCTCATTTCAGCGAAAAGAAACGGTGCATAATTGTTGACAATTACGTACTGTCATTTTGGTTTAGAAGCTCAAGCTTAAATATATCTGTGGTTTGGAAAAAATGTACAGTACAATGGCAAGTTTCTGGCAAGTAGCTTTCCCTCTTGCACAAAACATGCCTCCTATCTTTATGTGCAAACATTTATTGCTGTTTCCAAATGTGCTTTCTTGTTTAGACACTTAGTTGAAGGCTTTTAGCCTTTTTAACTCTTGTACATCAAAGAATTTTAGAAAGTAAGAATCCTTTCCCTCTGCCCTCGACTCCATTTAGTTGCTGAGGTGAAAGTCGAAGCAGCACTCTTGTACTCAGTCCTGGCTTGCTGTTATAACCATATTAGATTTAAAAGGTGACATGACAGAAGATTTTTTTTCTCTAATTTTTCCCGAATTCACCTTGTCATTTTTATTTTTTTACGACAGAAAATGTTATTTTGTTCACATTGTTTCTTTACAGTACCTAGCTCAGTTCAGTCTGTAATAACCTGTTTTGTTTTACGGTCACCAAGAGTTAATTTGTAGAGCTGTGACTGATGCAAATCTGTGTCAAAACAAAGAGGGAAGAAGAGAAAGTGCAACTGTAGTACTTTGTTAGAGTTAAGTTTTGCCCTTTTTACACAAGAGATGAGTCCTTGTGTTTAAAAAAAAAAAAAAAACATTACTTGCATGAATGCGATAGAAACAGATGATGGGTTTTTCAATCCCACCTTGGCGGCTTACAACAGAGATTTCTGTAGGAGACAAGCAGAAAGAGGCAGCCTCCAGTTAGAAGAGAATTGGGATAATTGAGCCAGTTTTGCAGGCACCCAGGAAAGAAACTGATTGGAGAAAAACCTCTGCATACAATCTTTCACAATCATTATAGATAAAGCTGCAGATGCTTAATCTTCATTCTGAAATCAAAACGTTCTGCATCTGTGTGACTGGAAAGAGCTGAAGTTAAGAGTTTTAATAGTAAGTTGTTCCTGTTGAGGAGAAAGACTGAGGAACACATGAGCGAGAGGCATGGAGCTCCATCCTTTTTTTTTTTTTGATGGCTGAACATTCTATTGAAACTTGTAAATTGACGACTGCTCCTGGAACTACAGTATATTGTCCTTTTCAGTAGTTCAGAATGCATGGAAAAGTATTGGGATGTTTCAAGATCCCCAAAACTGAGCCAAACCCGACTTACTCTTTATTCACTTGCCTAAGAAGTATTAGTTTGCTGCAGCAAGCTATACCAGTGGAATAACTACTTTTATTTAACAAAATCTGTTGCCTTGCTTTTTCAACTCATCATGTCTTTTCCTATTTTAAGTCCTCAAAGCATACGTCTACTTCATGGTTCATACCTTAATAATACTCACAAGATGGTGGTAGGTTGGTGGGATGGGGCTACTGTAGTGTGTCATTGAAGTCTCCTGTACATAGCACATCATAAAATTTAAGGGGGTCCTCACAAAACTATAGTTGTTGTGTACAGTCAGCTGCCTGCCCTGCATGCAGCGTTGAAATGCAAGTTGAGAACACCGGGTTTAAAAACTCTTTGGCTAATTTAATCTTAAAAAAAAGCAGTAAGTTATGCAAATTTGTGAAGGAGAGTGAGTCTGAGGGAGAGAGGAAGTTCAATCCATGTGATGCAATTTCTCTTTACTAAGCACATTGTCTAATGTCGTTATCGTAAATAGGAATTTATTGGTTTTTATAGGTGCCCATAATCTTTTCATAGTTGTGGCGGTTCACTTTAATTTACTGTAACAAAACTGGGGCATAGCTCTAATTAAAGAAGAACTCTTCAAGTTAAACAAAAAGAAAAAAATCTCTGGGTTATTATTTGCAACTACTTTTATATGCATGTAAGTCTAAAACCATCTGTTTAATTATGAGGATTCTGATAAACAATTGAAGTCCATGTCCTGTATTTTGAAGTGAGGTTACATGAAAAATTTAGATTTCCATAATTGGGGAAAACAAAACCACATAGTGAATATATAAAGAATATAAAAAGGTCATGGCCTCTTTTTATTTGAACTGTTTATCTTAATTGCAAAGATGATTAATTTATTGATTTTAATATTTATCACAACTAAAGAGCAACAAAGAAAAACTTATTTGCTATAGTTGCTGTTATTACATCTACATTTGAATTCGTATTTGTTTTATAACACATCTTATTTTACCTTTCACTTTGTTGTCTGATCATCATTATGATACAAAATTAGAAAGTAAACTTACTCTGCATTGCATATTCTGTCAATTAATGCACAAAAAGGTAGCTGTTTTTCTGCTTTGGGTTCCATCACATGATCTTCATTAGCAAGTGTTTTTTTTTTCAGTTTGTCATTAATTGTAGGCACTGAAATCTTTACCTGATTCTCTCATCCAAAGCCTCACAATTGAATCTTGACAAGAGAAACCTGGTGAGAAATAAAATGTGATATGATGAAAGGAAACAAGACTGTGGACTCGGGGTGGCCTTTAGGCTTAGGTGCAGCATTAAATAAGTGAAATGTGATGTTGGTATAAATCCTCACAGGTATTTGTCCAAGCAGATATAGATGAGAGACAAGGTTGTAAAAACCTGTGTATATAATTTCAATTACATTTTTTGCCTATTGACTGATGCAGTTATAATTGACCTTATTGTGTCAGGCTAAATGTCTTACATAAACATTAACAACATACATGCAAATTAACGGACAAGAATTTCACTAATTTTTAAAATAATTTAGGTTATAAACACTTAAGTTTTAAACCAACTAGGTTCTTATTTCAGTCCTTATAGAAAATAGTTCACTTATACTTCACCTGTCCTTTTGACTTTATGAAACTCAGCTGTGACTAAATACTACTAGGATGCAAATGCTGACAGATGAATATGTAACACGGTTATTTATAAAACATGGCAATACTCAGTGCAATGGAGCAGGTGAAGGAGAATCACTGTCAGCAGACTATACAGCTGGCCGGTGGCAGGACTCCACAGAGCGAACTAAATGCACTTTAAACTCGTAAGTAGGGCAGCTAACAATGTTGTGTGTGCTTGAAATGTTCACCCTGTGGCAGCAATTGACAAACTCCTACATTCATATTTAGACCTTTAGCTAATGGCATGATGTGCAAAGAACTCCAAGTCTGCTGCCCCACTGTGCTACATTGTGCCAACAGTAATTGATCCCGGAGGAAGTAGAAATAATAACTCAATCTTTCTCCTTGGTCACATTAGAGTCAAAACTAATCAAATTAGACTTCATTAAAGCAGATTTTCTGTCATTCATTTGCCAGCCAGGCAGGCGTTAAAGAGGAGAATAATCCATTTGTGTTCTAGACGAAAGGCCACCATAGATGTTAAGTCAAGCAAAGGAAATTTTGTGAAAATGTGTATCAAGACCTCAGGAGCACCTACAATTGTCAGTGGAAGATTAGCTGCAAGCTTTGCTTTGTCTTTTCAGATACTGTGTTATACTACATCCATATCTGCCCCGGGCCCTTGGGAACCCCTAGTGGCCAACACATTCACAGGTTGAAACAAGCAGATTCAAGAGGCTCTCCCAGAGGCCAAGGAAAATGGATATTGATCTGCAGCCATGACTAAATGGATTAAATTACAGGGTAGTGTAGCAGGGCATCTCTCGGACAGAGGAGGAGGAGCGGAGATAGAACAGAGGAGGAGGAAATGAGAGAGTGGATTGGATAAATCTACCAAAATCTTTGCCTCACAAACAGCTGTCTTTCTCTTTGATTTTTTTCCCCCATCAGTAGCACAACCAGTGGCACTGTGCAATCATTCCCTACAACCAAACACCCTCCCAGTCTTTATACAGTAGTGGGCCAATTGGCTTTAAATGAATTGTCAGTCAGGGAATTTTCTTTTTTCATTTAACCATGGCTATTGAGTGTTAAGAATGCCAAGTCATGCTGGTACTGAAAGACAATACATCATCATAAATACAGGGTCCAAAACGATGCACTGGAGAGTGTAAATCTGGCCAGATGTGGTTAGTTGTCAATCACAGTCAGACCTGTTTGGTATAAACAGGTAATCAGCAGTCCACCATAAGCCTCTCTCCTGCTGGGCCTTGTTAATGTGTCTGAGGGGGAGCAGTGCTACTTTGTCAGAGCTGCTCCCTGAACCCTCGCTGTTGATATTCAGGACATTATTGCGTTCACTTGTATGACAGGAATATCAAGGCGGTGCGCATGATCTGCCCCACTGGATATTTTCACCCAGCGATGCAGTTCCAGTCAGCACATTTTTAAGACTTGTGTTTTTCAGACAACCTGCACATGTAGGAATGAAATGTCCAGGAAGCCAAAAACATGTTTTGTGAGGTCACCTTGATGATCACAGTACAACACTGTCGGACATGTTCTCAGCAGCAGTAGAATGTGTGGAACCTCCAGGTGTGAGTGGTGACACATGGCCTGAGCATGCAGGACGTAGGACTCCTCACCCACTGGCCTGCTGGGAATGATCCAGAGATTTTCCTGCTGCTGATGTCACAGGAACTTTGACTACCAAAATGTCATTAGTTCATTCTTAAATCTAAAAGGGCATTTGTGCCAAATTTGAACCAATTCCTCTGAGACATTCTTCAGAAATTATATTCACAATAATTGGACAAATGGATGGACAGAAAACCCTGAAAACACATCTCTAGCTATGGCAGTGGCCAATGCAGACATGAAATACAAATAAATATAAAAAGCATTCCTCAGGAAGAATTTGGAGTGAGACTATTTAGGACCCTTGTAGTAACAATAAATTACATGACTAAGAGATTTACAAAATGCTACACTGCTCCCCTTGACTCTAAAGCTTTAGTGAGTCTTTCTCTTGGTTTGCATCTTTAAAGTAAGGACTTTAGACGTTTAGATCCTCATCCATCATGCAGTACCATCAGGGATGCATCTACTGAATCCAAACATATTCTGCAGCATGAAACAGCCCTAAAGATCTTCTTTTGAGACAAGATAATGGAGTATGGGCCCCACAGAGCCATGCACTCAACATCACAGTGTCAATTTGGGATTAAATGAAGAGACAGAGGCTAAATCCACAGATGAACTGTGCCAATTTGTCCGAGATGTTTGGAACGGTGAACATTTTTAGAAAAAAAAAACTGGCCTGAGGAGAGGTTTTGTTTTTAAGGCAAAGAGTGCCGACACAGAATAATGATTTGATTTTGATTCTTTCAATTTACCAAAAATCAGAAGAAAAGACAAGTATTTTACTTTGAAACAAAATGACGTAATAATGCTTTCTACTTTGACGAGTTAAGTGAACAACTAAATGTTCTAAACCCATAGGTTTAAGATCTAGTCATGAAAAATCAATTATTTGTTTCATTGTTTTAAGATCAGTGTGACTATTTTAAATTATATCAAAAATACAAAAAATGAAAGGTTTAAACATTGATAAAAGAATTATTTGTACTCTGCATCTATTATCACAAGGCAGCAGAAACGGCAAGCAAGTAGTGAAATATACCAGGGCCTTTGAATGTACCTCATTAGTGGCTCTTCTGAGCTCAGCACTGAAAATATGCACAACCTTCACCAGATCTCATATGTTCACATTTAAAATATTGCCTCAATAATCACATCAAATATTTGAGTAGCATTTTTGCTTGAAATGCCTATCCCTACCAGATAATGATAAAAACAAATTGCTAATTTACTGAACTGACTTGCTAATGGTTACAAATTTCTATGGTGGGAAAAAGATCTATTATTTAGAGTACAATGAGTGAATTCTGAAAGGTAGTTTTTCATTTTTACAAGTAAACATACACAAGTTAATAGAACTTTCTGACTTTGAAATACAAAAAGCGTAAACAATCAGTCATTGTTGAATATTTCACTTTGGTTTTTAAAATACGTTTTTCCTTCAATGCATCTGAAAAGACATATGTTTATGGTTATGACACAGACAAAAATAAAACAACCTTTTTGAAAATTTGAGGTATGCAGCATAGTAATATCTCCCAAAGGTCACTTGCTTTCCTGTAGGGAAAAAATTAAATAGGTTTTTTTCAAAACACAATTTCACTTGTATTTAGAATACCCACGCAAAGCTTACAAAGCTTGTCAACTTAATCAAATTAATTTAGTTCCTCCCATAGTTTTTCCTCAATTCTGGGGCTCTTATCACACTTTTAAACACCCCGTCCCTTTTTTTCTTTCCAGAGCTACACTCACAATATTGTGAAGGGTTTGTCTGTATTTGACATCTAAAAAAAAATCATAAGGAAGCACTGTCTCACTGTGGATTATTCCACAAGTATATTATTTGGCAAAAAGCATGTGTAGAATGTGTACAAAGAAATTTGACAGTCCATGGAACCACATAATCACACATCATTCCAGTGTCTTGGTCCAAATTGCAGCGCACTGTGACTCTCTAGCTCCATCTGTTGAGACATTTTCGTAACTACTGTAGGGGCAGACATTTGTGATTAGACCTATTGAAGTTACATTATAATTCAGGTAAAAGGTGGTATGAAAGCACTGTGGACACAAATGTTAGCCAAGATATTGAATTCTTCAAACATGTGAGACTGATTAAACTAATGAGGACTGAAACAAGACTTTCAACATCTGTTTTTCTGGATGTTGATACTTAAGGGTCCTGTCAGTGCAAATCACTAGACTATCACAGGGCACACATGTGACAAATGCATTCACATCTTCAGGCAGACAGAACATGTCACAACTACTTAGTAAAGTGAAAACCCCAAGTGGAAGTGTTGGTTAAAATTTAGGGCCTTTCTATTGTCCAGAATCATTGCCAACCTTAAACTTGCTGTGAGTGAAATACTATTTAAATGTGTTAACAGAACCATATTTTGAGAGCTGCCACTGACTAAAGTGTTTTGTCAGTGATGCAGGTCTCTCAGGTCTTACAGTAAATCTTAGAGAACAACAGTGTATCCCACTTCATCCAAAACTGCTTTTCCAACTGTGATATTTCAAAATGTCTCTAAAATGAGGAGCTGTTGAAAATTTGCTTTGTAATAAAGAACAATCTAAAATCCACAGGTTTGAATTTTCAGTTTTATTTGTGAATGCAATGAAAAAAAAAACACACAAAACCTAAAACAAATTAAACTATAGTTGGACATAAAAACAGCAATCAAAGCACTCTTTATGTGTGGGGTATGGGCAGTATGTCAGACTGAGAAAATATTTTGGTCTTGATTCTAACAGTCCTTAAAGTGGGCATCTGACATTATTTTCTCATGAAGCTAATAGTAATAAATACCAAAAATCAAGCAGAAAATAAAGTAATTATACAAAAGAATGACAATTGAGAAACTTCGGGGTGAAAACTGAAGAGAATGGACATCAGAGTAAAAATCCATACTAATGTCCTTGTTAGACTGTTTTTCATGGCAACAAAAGAAAATCCACCATTTTCTATCTGTCTGGGCGCATCATGCCTGGCCTGACTGGCATCATCATCGGTCGAGGGTGACGCATCATGTGTGGTGGTCCTGGCATCATCTGCATTGGGCCTCCCATAGGTGGCCTCATGCCTCCTGTAAGTGACAGTGATATAAATGTACTGATGCTGATGCTGGGAGCTCATTAGAATCATTACCAGGAACTTTAGAAATTCAGAAGAGGAAGTGTCGGATGTATGTAAGTGTCAGATGTGACTGACCTTTTATAATTGAATGGCCTATTTATGAAGAATATTACATGGTCACAAACTTCCACTAACAAAAACCAAACAAAAAACACTTCTGGAAAAAATGCAGATATGATAAAGACATAGATGGATTCAAGACTGCAGTGAATCTGCTTAACTGTGGACAGTGACAGCCCCTCAGAGTGAAGCTGGTCTGGGTGCTCTGCACACGCACCCAACTGCCAACTAATACCGAGTAACAAAAGAGTTAGGTCACAGAAAAATAAGACAACCGTGACAAATACGGTAATATTCGGGCCTGTACATTTTTATAGACTGACTGAGAGACTGATTTTAGTATCTGACAGCTTAAAGAATTACATTATTTAAAAATTAATGAATGATTAGACTCAGAATAGCAGTGAAATGCAACACCTGAAACCAACTGATTCTAACAAGCTGAATGGTGGTGTCACCTCTAGCGGAGCAGAGGTGGACATACTTCATCCAATAAATCGATTCTTCACTTGTGCCTGTATAATGTGACAAGGACAGCAGTCTAATTGAACAGTGTAGTCCAGCTACACTTAACTGTGCATGTAAAGTACAGACTGCTCTGCTAACCTCCAATGGCCACCTCCAGCACCAAGCTTCAGGCCCACTCTACATCAAGTTATGACACATTAAACAATAATTACTGATTTAGCTTTGGGGCCTGTTTTCACTTTCCTTGTGTGAAAGCAGATTTTATGTGAATTATTCTTTTGTTTATTTAAACAGTTCAATTTAAGATTTGAAATTGATCCGATTCCTACAGGGGAAATGGTTCCTGCAGTGGAAATGTATCTAATGAAGGGCATTTTACCTGGTCCACCAGGCATCATTCCATGCGGTGGGGGCCCCATCATGGGCATCATTGGAGGACCTCCCATCGGGGGTGTTGGTAGCATGCCTGGGCGAGGAGGACCACCTGTATTGTATACATCAAAAGTTAGTGTACAGTGAACTTTAAGACAGTGTAATATGTACACAAATTTGAATTCATTCACATGCATTATAACAAATATTGTTTTAATGGAATTTATTTAGTTGCAGTGACTTCTGAATAAACTGAATTAATTAGACTATAGACTAGAAAGACATAACAGGAGAAGAAAGAAACACAGGTAAGAGAGCCATTTGTGTTTGTCAAGCTTAACATATGCCCATAACATATGGACTTTAATCCCTAAACTCTGGTGTGAAATTAGTTGCTCCAGCTTTAACAACTTTGGTGTTAATACAGCAATTGTGTATCAGGAATCAGTAAAATAAACTAAACCACATTTATAAAGCAATTGTACTTTTGTTGCAGCAAATTAAATGACTGGAAAATTAAAGACTTGGTCACCTGGAGGAGGGCCACCAGGGAATGGTGTGGGAGGGATCTTTCCTTGTTGAAAAGCAGCCGCTGTTTGGAGAAAAGCCAAAACATTAATATACCGTACAAACATCCATGTAAAATAACCCACAAAAAACATTCAATGTGCAGCATGTAGACTTGTTTAATTTTGATGTCTGTAAAGAATTAACTTATCTATTGTTTCCTGCTCTGCATACTGAATACACACTCAACAGGAGAAAGTGCACAAGGAATCGCTCTCTGAGATATCACTGAAGTTTATGCTATGTTGCCCAAAATCTGCTGTGCAAAGCTCCAGTCCATGGCAACATTATACTTGTAGTTTCATTCAAATAATTGAGACAATGGTTGGCGTACTTGTTTTGTCGATCAGGCTCTGAGCCTGCTCCTCCATCCATTTCTGGTAGTAATCTTTGACATTTTCTTTGTGTTTGCGGCCACTGCAGTGGGTCTTCCTCACCGATGGCTAGAAAGGGAAAAAATTAATTTGTGGATACTTAACAGGAGTGGATAGCAACACAGAGACTCTTTAGTGCTTTAAAGTAATTCATTGTGGTGCACACAAACACAACTTACCGAATCATGTGTAAGGTAGGTATCACAGTAATCACAATAAAACCTGTGAAATATTAAAAAGAAAAAGTTAAAAGAAATAGTTTGCAGATATAACCTGTCCAAAACATGCATACACTTTCTAAACCAATGGGTGAAATAACACAATAGCTTAAACAAGTGTGATTCTTTTAAAATTAAATAAAAAAATTAATTCTAGTTCTGAATGGTACACACAAAAATCCTGCAGGATCTTGCATGTGCAGTATTGCTGCATTTCAGATGTCCAAACAAGGCTAAAAAAAAAAAAAGACATTTAAGTAATTTCAAATTTTCACCCTTGGTTTAGGTCAACAAATTAGCAGTGAAAGATAATGTAACTACTGCATTTGTAAGTAAGCATAATTTGTATTTTCTTTCTTTCCCAGTTACTTATTTTATCATGATGCTGTAGCTGCTTGGTGAATGTGTAAGTCGTAGCCACAGTAGCAACAGTCACTCTAGAGACAAAAAGAATTTACTGTTAGATGTATATTTTATAATGTCGCCTCCTTCAAGGAAATTGTTTGTACCAGCACTTCTGTTTGTTTGTTAGTTTGTGATGCATGAAGTCATGAGATTTAGTATTAATCTAATCTAATAGTAGTAATATGGATGCAGATTCAAGTTTGTTTTTTTTAAAAAAAGGAATATTAACCTTGCGAGATCAGGGAGTACAATGGTGCTGCTGGAAATTGGGCGACTTTGGCAGAGGTTTTCCTTCTTTCAGTGTTTTCACTTGTAACATATTAAACCTCAGTATCAATTATTCTGCTGTTTATATATCAAACTCAACAATAAAGGGTTTTGTCAATGAAATGCTATAAGCGACATTATTTTTAATCAAAAGTTCTAAGCTGATCTCTTCAAATCATCAGCGATAAAACATACATCATATCCTCAGTATGAGACAATACAACTAGAATTTATTAAATTGATGATTTTTCTTTCCTCAATCAACCAATTGTTGTAGCTCAGTTCAGAATTATGCAATGGTAGTCTGACTAAAAATAAACTAATTTTGAATTGAGACTAAATAGAGTAAGTAGCAGATCATTTGTGCCGAATGACAACTGTTTCTACATTTTGGTGAGAAAAACCAAACAGCCCTGTGATGCAATCATCAATGCATGGTGCAGCACAACAGTATAAAGTATTGCCATAATGGTGCACAAACTATAAAGTTATAAATACAAATAGTTCGAAAATAAAATGAAAACAAATAGCAATTTATTAGCCCTGCAATAACATCATTATTATGGACAATATTTACTGCGGTATCATTGTATTTAATTGTTTGCATTTTAAGATATATATTGCGTTGTTTTAATATTACGTGAGATATACCGTTTCCAATATTTTGTCTATGTCAGTCTTGAAGGAAAGAATGTCCCATGTCCTTCTGTTCATCTCAACATTTACATTCTGAATCAACACCTCTTTCGCCAATAAGCGGCGCAACATAAACGTGTGGTCTAGTCTAGTAGAAATCACTAAAAAGCTAATGAAACTAACATTGATTTGCGGTTACTTTGTCAAAGACATTCCAGGTGTTTCACGTTAGGCGAGTAATGATCGATGCAATTTCATAATTGAGTGAAAAATAACACTTAAATATCGGGAAACTGTGGTGGGTTTTTTAGATGATGAATCGAGGTTCACTCCAGCACATACACGGAGCCCAACAACGCTCCAAACAAACCCGCCTGTCTCTTTAGCGTTTAAAGTGAAATTTCCCGACGCTGTTACTTGAGATACAGAAATACTACCGATGTGCGGTGCTATGAAAGCTGAAAATCAGAGAGTGAACGTTAACAAATGAAATAATGTTCCGACTTACTTCGGCATGTTTCGAGGCTGCCTCCTTCGAAAGCGCGATTCCGGTGCTACAAATAAATGCTCCTACCGGATATGAGATCAACCAGGCATTAGTTCCGACTGCAAAAGTAGGGGTGCAACCGGAAGTGTAAAATAACCTTATTCTTTATGTGTCTTTTCAATATTCTCTACAATCAATATATTGGCAAAGACAGTATTTCATATTTAGAAAAAGTAATGCAAAACAGTTTCAACCACAAATAGAACTGATCAAAGTCAGGTTTTGCTTTTATTAAGATAAACAGATGTCCACCCTAGTTATTAATTTCATGTCCTAGTGCGGACCTCTAAGGGTGACTAAACATGCTTTATTTTTGTGTGGCTGACCAGATCACGCCCATGCATTGTGCCCCACTCTGCCTCCATCTTCCTCTTCCTTATTCAATTCTCAGCCCACTTCTTGTCATTTTTTCAAAAATGGCAGTGTGAGCCTAAGAAGAGGGAATTTGGTTGCCCTTTAAGCAGGGGATTAAACATCTTATCTCTCTGAGAAACATCTGTCAAAGGCAGAGTACTTTGATGACTTTACATTTTAAAAAAAATAATAAATTCCTTTAATGTAGCAGCTTTCTTGCCAGATGATGAAAGGTGTGTGATGTCACCCATCAATCAATTTAAAGAGTCTTTCTGTCTGTCTTGTAATCACATAGCTGTGGAGTGGAGTTCACAACATTGCAAAACAAATACTACTTGTAAGTCTGACACACTGATTTTTTTTAATGTTATGTGTAGAATATTATTTATAATTTGTCCATCTGTATGTCACATTCAAAAGTGAATGTTTTTCCCTGTTTTATTTAATTTGAATATGCATTTCAGACAGAAGATATGGATAGAATCACAAAAACAAACATAGAAAAACAGAGTATTTAAAGAACAAAAAACAGAACACACAGCAGAATCAGAATTGAAATAGCATCTCATATCACAAAGGACCATAACCAATATCATAATCTTACTGTTTTCACTATTCATTACCACAGACACTCGAGATGGGGACACAATGGCTGCCATCCCATAAAATAGAGATGCACAATATTGGGCTTTTTGTCAATATACCAGGAGTGCTTGGGTATTGATATTGATATATATACTGCAGAGGTATTTTAGTCTCTTCCGTAGTGAAATTAACATAATATTTTTTTCATACTCATTTTGCAGCAGATGTAGATATAAATTGTCTTCATTGACCAAAATAAATAAATGTAAAATATATATAGTATATATTATTTGTAGAGGGCACAAGCATAGAAGTCAAGGAAGTAGTGGCTAATTTAACCCAATGTTCTAGTCATTACTTATATCTTGGTGTGTTTGCCGATATCTGATAACAATATCATGCTGATAATATTGTGCATCCCTAACAGAAATATGTCCCAGAATATTTATTCTCATAAAGGCAATTATTTAAAAGGAGAACAATACATGACTTGCAAAATATAGCAAAATTGTTTAACCCAATACCTGACTTCATTTATATCGCAGCTGGAAAGAAGCAGTTTGGCTTTAATTGATAACCCAATGAAATGATGGCTGCAAATAGCAACAGATGACGTCGACGACCACCGTGTGATTGGAGGAGGTGGAGCGCGGGCTGTTGCAATGGTTGCAACGTCAAACATCGTCCCCCTGGTGGTGCCATGCGCATTGGCGGTTGTTGTTGTTAAGCTGGTTGTTATGTCTGGACGAGGCCTCGAAGTCAACTGAGAGAGGATCCCCCCTCTCTCCCTCCCTCCCTCCCGTACTATCCCGTCTCCGCCGCGGGACAGCGGCCGCCCATGGACGGCACGGACATGGACGTGGACGCGGAGCTCATGCAGAAGTTCAGCTGCATGGGCACCACGGACAAGGACGTCCTCATTTCGGAGTTCCAGAGACTGCTAGGATTCCAGCTCAACCCCGCCGGCTGCGCCTTTTTCCTGGACATGACAAACTGGTGAGTGCGGGGATGTGAGGGCCCTGTTGACGGACACCAGTGACTCTTATACAGCTGTTGATTTAGCTGATAATTACACGTTAACATGCTAAGAATAATGGAGGCACGCACACTAGTTTGTGTTGTCTAAAGAGGACACGGGGAACGGCAGCTAACTCCCAGCAAGTGGTTCAGGGGCAAACGGAAGTGAAACGTTAAAGTTTGTCCGGATCGTGAGTTGACGTTCAGGCGAAGTGATCGTAAAAGCAAAGAGCTAATAAAGACGCGGGCAGCTCTCAGTGTGGATGATCGGCCATGTTACATAATCGTGTTAAATCTCCGCGAAGACGACACAACTCACGTTAGTGTGATGACGTAACTAGTCGTGATCGACAACAAGTGGGCTCAGTGTCCCTCATCAACTGATAACAGAATCTTAATTGATCAATACCCGGGGGGAGGGGTTTGATTACATCTCTTTTAAAGGGAGAAATCCACCCAAAAGCACAAATCAAATGTTTAACTTTCGGTTTGGATCGTGAAGTCGACATACAGGAAAGGTGACATCATAAAGTGGGAGGTGCCCTTTATTTGATTGTAGACCTGAGCTATGACATATCAGTGTGTGAGAATTAATATAAAGAAACAAAGCAAAGATGCAGTTACGTTCCACTTTTGGCTGTGGTGTACAGTATCAAAATCCCCTCCTGAAATTGGCTTACAGTTAGTTAACAAATGAACCTAAATAAAATGCTGTAACCATGAATAAATATCAGCTCTGTAATGTATGGGTACATTGTGAGTAAGGGAGGAAGAATCCAGAGTGGTTGGGGAGTGAGGAAGCAGTTGGGTGGAGAACTTTGAGCTGTGTCTAAAAGCTTTGAACTGTGATGAAGGATGAAAGGACCTGTGATAAAGAACTTTGAACTATGGAGGGCAGCATTAGACCTCTCAGTGTACAGCCTGCCCAAAGTTTTCAGTAGAAGACATTCAATATACATCTGTTCCAAAACAACCTACATCTACCTAATTTGACTTGAATTCCACTCCAGCTCTGAATCAGCATTTATCCGTGATGTACATGTACGTCTAACCAAAGATATTTATGTATACTGTAATTTCTGGATTTTAGTAGATACGATGTCCTGCCAAATCACTTTTCAGCGCTTCTCAGCCTGTGGTGATTATATAATGTCTCCTGGGGCTCTGGTCATAGACACATGCAGATCTTTACCAGTTAAGAAGCATATAGTGCGAGATCTCATGTCAGGAAGTTTTATACACCCACTTTCCATCACCTTTGGGTGTAGTGGGTGTAGCATTATGAATGTCTTTAGGGAAAGACAGACTTAAAGACAACTTCAGGAAGTACATTGAAATTGGTGAAATCCCTGAAATTGACTCTGCTGTATGTTGTTAGTCCTGAGCTTAGTTCCAGGTCAAGTCCTTGGTTTTGCGTAGACCTATTCTGTAATTAGTATTACAGAGCAGTCCTCTTATTTTTGCCAAATATAATTAAGTTATATAATAAATGTGAAATTTATGTTATATTGAATCTTAGGAGTAAAGGCCTCTGACTCAACATATACTTGATTGTAAAGCATTTAAATTAAGAATGTCAATGTAAATGTCAAATACTGATATCAAATCACATTTTTCCCTTTTCTGTTCTACCAGGAACCTTCAAGCAGCTATTGGTGCATATTATGACTTTGAAAGTCCCATTGTCAATACACCATCCATGTCTTTTGTTGAAGATGTGACAATTGGGGAAGGAGAGTCTGTCCCTCCAGATACACCATTCACAAAGACTTGGAGGATACAGAACACGGGTATGACCCATATGACATTTTAGCTTTCAGAAAAATTAGTATTGTTTCTAATTTTGTGTAATTTACTAAGCACATGACATGGTTTTCTTGTTGAACCCACTTGTGTATGTCACAGGGGCAGAGGCATGGCCACCTGGGGTTTGTCTTAAATACATTGGTGGTGATCAGTTTGGGCATGTAAACACAGTTATGGTCAAGTCCCTAGACCCACAGGAAATATCAGATGTGAGTGTACAGATGCGAAGTCCCACGAATCCTGGCATGTACCAGGGTCAGTGGAGGATGTGTACAGCCACGGGCTTATTCTATGGAGGTAGGAAATCACCACTATGTTCAGTTTCTAATATTATTTGGGTACATTCATTTTTCTTTTTCTTTTTTTATGTGAATCTGTTTTCTCCACAGGTTTTCTGAAGCTAATGTCAAATCCTTAAATGTATTGTCTGACTTTGAAACTAAAAATCATACATGTTATCATATCTTCGCAGATGTAATCTGGGTGATTCTTAGTGTAGAAGTTGGAGGTCTTCTTGGCGTGACCCAACAGCTGTCGTCCTTCGAGACAGAATTCAACACCCAACCCCAACGCAACGTGCAAGGAGACTTCAACCCCTTTGCTTCGCCACAGAAGAACAAGCATGATGCCACTGACAACAGCTTCAGAGATCCTGGTGGGCCCTGGGAACACACACAAGAGCCAATCCAGCAGGATGAAAATGGACTGTCTCATAATGCTGTAAATAGGGCCTCAAATGGACTCCAAACCAATCTTTCTGTTGTGACCTATGGTCAGGTTCGTATGCATGCAATTTAAGATTTTCTACTCCACAAAACCACTCTCTTCTTTTTAACCTACCTCCCGACAGATTTATTTATATGCTATGCTACTGCGATAAATCTTGTGGACCTCTCTGTGTGGCATTTGCTTGTTCTTCCAATGTTTGCATTGGTTCTCTACAACTCCATTTAGAAATGGTATTAACATCCATCCAGAGTGAACTGATCACGTCTAGATTGCACCAAGTGCATATCTGACTGTTCCCAGTCCGAGTGCATCCTCAGATCCATTCACACACTTTTGGAATTGGTTTGAGGACACATTTGGCCACATACCTGAGCCCATTTGTCCTTAAAGTTCACATTGAATTTTCTTCGTCCTTTTGAACCAAAAATCGAGATTTCTGATGTCCGCTTAGATAAATTAAATAATATTTATTGTCCAAAACCTCATAGTCTCTTCAGATTAATCCAGTTTATTGCTCTGCCAGCCCCTCAGAACACTGAGTCTCTTGTGATTGGCCAGTTACCAGCTGACTGACTGCTCCGTGGTGCTGCTTCTTCTTCTTCAGGTTGAATGTTCACACCCATGACCGGGAGTCGCTGTTAGGGGAGGGTTTGTTGCACGGCAGATGTGCTAGTTACTTGCTCGAGTGCAGGTAAAAAGAGAAGCCCTTCTTTCTCAGAAGTGGCTGAAGTGTTTATTGTAACACTTTAGTGATGTTTAGATATGGGAAGGACACGGGACACACCAAAAAACATCAGAAATCTGATTAAAGTGCACCTCCTGAGTTTGCATATCTAATCTTTGTTAGTTTCTCAGTATTTTATACCAATCAGCATCCATACATTTATTAATTTGCAGACACCACCACAGCATAAACACTGACTGTCACATGATTTCCTTTTCTAATGGCTAAAGGTTATTGACCTTATTTTCAGCCAAAACAAAAAAGAAATTTTCTGCCATTATTTTTATGCAGGACCTTTACAGTCATTAGTTAAGTAGCTTTACTCAGCAGGCAGGGCAACAACTTTGAAAGATAACTTCTTGGAAAAACAGGTATTGCATGTGCAGTCAGGGGTTGTTATAAACAGTGAGATAAGTGAAAGGCTTTAATCAAAGGGGAGTGTTTTGATCATCTGGCACAGACAGGAGTGTGGATGCAAATAAACTTTCAGAAGACCATCAGATACCAGGGAAGTGGTTGTGCTATGTAACGCTATGTTATGTTCCCAGTGACATCGAGGGAGCATGACATGCCACAGCAATCACAAAACACCATTTAAAACAGCATTTAAAACATCCATGACATCACAACACACTCTAGAAAACAGAGCACAATTTAGCATGTGGAGCATAGATGTACTCATATGCTATGTTTGGATGTAGGAAGACATTTTGTAATAGTTATTATAATCAGGAAGAGCAATTTCAAGTTGCAAAACCAGTTTCATTGTCCATATGGGCAGTCAAATGTTGTTTTGAGATAGATTTAAAAATTTGTGAATCTATACTGTCCAATTTTAACAGGAACAACTCTTTCTCTCTCACTGAATCACTCACTCACTCACTCACTCACTCACTCACTCACTCACTCATTTTCTACTGCTTTATCCTCAACTCTTTCTTCTTCATTTATCAGTATCTGATTTGTAATTATCGTGGTAACAATCATATATTGTTACCACCACCTGACTCTTCCTACTGTTCAGCTGAGCAGATTCACTTGAAAACCAGTCACATCTTATAAAAAAAATACTTTCCTTTGACACAAATGTTTATTACTGCGTCTCCCCGTCAGTGTAAACAATTATCTTTTAGGTGTGGCCATCGTATTGTTGAATTATACAGTAGTAGCATCTCCATGGTTGTTGAACTGGTCTTTTGAAAACCACTTGACTCCCTTAAAGCCAGTTGGGACATTCATATAAATCATTGTTTCAAAAGCATTTTGACAGAGCTGCTTCCTACAAGTACAGCAGGTTTTTGCTCCTGCCCAGAAAATGATGGTAACTGCTTTTACATACAGCACACACCACACTGAATTACTCCACAAGCTATTTACTGATACCTGTTCTTTATTTTTTGCAGGGTATTCATGGACCCTATCCATTTGACCAGAGCTAGAATGACAGAAAGACCCCCTCCCTCCCCATGGTGGATGATGAGCTCAACACCCTGGGAGTCTTTAATGTAAAGGAGGTGGGGGGGTGGACAGTTGTTTTATATTGAGTCATGACAACACTCTCGTCAGAACATGGCCCTTTCCATTGAAACACAAATGAGAGCGAGATGATGGATTATATCTGCTACAGTGAAACATCCCATCTGACATCGACACCTGGACTCGCATGTGTGAATGCTTCATGTAGTGCTCTAAACCCTTTCAAATAGAAGAACATGACTGTTTTATTTTATGTTGTAAAACACGGCTGAAAAAAAGTCATAATCAACCCTTAACAGTCTAATTAGAAGTTGGTTTTCACAGTAACTGAATTTGTCAGGCTTCCGACACCGATCTGAAAATGTTTGTAGAATCTTTGTGGTGCACATGGTGGAGAACATCATCAGGATCCCGAATAATTTTAAGGCCTTTGTGGGATGCACTGTATGTCTTTGTGCGTGTGTGGGTTATGTGTGTGTGTGTGGAGGGGGGGGGGGTGTTTTAGTATTAGATGTGTGGAGTTTTTCCAAACTCCTCTAGAGGACAGCCTTATACAAGTTTCACACACACATACACACACACACAGTTCTGGTGAATAGTGTACAACCTCTAACAGTTAGAGTTTGCAGAATTGCTTTACATCTTGGATACATTGATGTGGTTTTGACGCATTCCTATACAGTATGTTTTGAAAGGGTTCACATCAATAGAGTACTAAAGAGTGATGATTTGGCTATTTAAAGGTGTATAATATGCCACTGTAACTATTAAGTGTTCATTATTATTAAGTGCCAAGTGGGAAGAGTCGGAGCTCTAAATTAATTGTGATTATTATTTAAATGATTCAAATATGAGCAGCTTTACCAACTGATCCAGAGATCTTGTTGCTGGAATTTTTCTTTGATACATTCAGGTCCCTCAATGTGATTCACATCTGCAGGTTTTGGTTTTGGTCAATTTTACAGAGGTTCAACAAAAACATGACAAATTTGTTTCCCACAGAGAAAAACTGTCCAAGCCACTTTGTTTGAGGTCATAGGTTTTACTTTTCATGTTCATTGTGGTTGAGATTAATGTAATTTATGGTTGAGTGAGATAGAAGTTACCACCAATATCTGAATCTCTATTATATGTACTGCTCAAAAGCAATTGATGTAACTGGTGTTCATCCTTTCAGACTAAATATTTTAGTCTTTAGTGTTTTAGTCTTTGAACCATGGTTGCTGACTGGGGTCACATAATGTACAACCGTTTGTATCAGCCTGTAGAAAGTATGTTTGAGATAATACATCGGCATTTTTCACCCCAACACTTTTGTATTTTCCATTTGGTAAAAAGAAATTGTAAGATGCCATCTTGTAATCAGATACATGCCATTTTTGGAAATTTAAAGGACAAATTACCAAGACCTTTACTTGCAAAATTTTACCAACTTGTGTATAGGAACCCAATTTTTTCCAAAGTTAAATTCCAGCGAACCAAGACACTAAACTGTCATGAAATGACACTGTGCATGGGACAATGTGTGTGTATATTTTTTAAATTTTTTTTGGGTGGGCCATTTTATTTTTTCTCTTTTTTTTTTATTTTTTTCTCTTTTTTTTTGCTTTAAATAGATGCTAAAGTGCGAAAGGATCCAAGTGAGTTTGAGCTGGTAAGGTGTGAGGTAGCTGGAGTGGACTGGTAACTGGTGAGAAAGTGTTGAAAAAGCCATCTAAATCGTCTCGATTGACTGCAGGTTCCGAGTCCATATCTACAGTATGTTTACTGTATGTGTGCTTGTGTATGTTATTGGTTTCTATTTGAATTTAAGAATGGTGTATACTACTTGGGCAAAGGACATCCCCCTTCACACACATCAATATTGAAAGAGCGTTACTGGGTGTGTATGTTTTAAAAGTATTGTTAAGCGACTGTTTTGGATGGACTGACTCATGAATTGCCCTGATGTTATTTTTGTTATCACATTGTGCATTGGAGGTTCATAAAAATTATAGTTACAGCCAGCAGGCGCTGCTAGAGAATCTAATGATCAACTTTTCTGAGAAGATCCAGACCATGGTTGTCCAAAGTTGAGAGCAAGGCTGCTGGACTTTTAGGTTTTAGATACTTGCACTTCCACACCTCGCCATAGATGCTTCTTCCGCTCTGACTGACCAGTGTGAAGAGCCAGGTTTTTTTTTCATCTCTGTGAGGCTGTTGTCACGCCTATGTCACTGGGTTTGTTAGCACACCTTGTACTTTTTGTAGTTTGATTCAATCGCGGCTGCATGTGAATAGTTTTTATATCCATTTGAAAGGTCACCAGTGGAGGTGGGGGTTGATGGGGTGTGACCTGCGGTCTCCTTCACCCCTTCCTGACCTCATGTGTACGCAATGGCCAGCTGTAACTGGGTTGTCTTCCAACTGTAAGGTCAGTTGGAAGACTGCCTCCACTAGTCTACATGCTGATGTCTCCCTGTGGAGGACATTTAAGCACGTGAATGGCATATGATAGAAAATGTGCTACAGAAACAGTTAATGTGCGGTATGAATGCACACGGGAATGGTAAAACGGGTCAAGTCCGAGGACTGTCGTTTGTACAAACAAGGACTAACAGACCTAGTGACTCCAGTAGCACAAAGATGTTTTAGAAATGAATGTGTCTTCCATCAGTCAGATCAGAAGAAGCATCAGAGGTAAATCACCCGTAAGCATCTTCTACTAAGACAGTTTAAATATGAAATTATGGGGTTTGCATCAGCGTTATCGCTGTTGCCTCACTTTTGTTACTGCTATTTGCACAAAAAGCTGTCCACCACTGCTAATCAGGAAAAACGGTGACAAATGACTTTTTTTTTTTGGTGTGGACACGTTCTCTAAAATAAATTGGTGGTTTGTTTGGTAATCCTATCTGCCTAAAATGTTCTTCACAGCTTTAAATTTTGTTTTGAAAGTTTTAAGACATACCGTATGTCTGGTGTTGAAAAATAGATTGACTCATGTTTGTTGAAATATCGCATATCTGCGGTAGAGTTCATCTTCTGTCACACCAGCTTTGCATTATGTTCATTATGTCTATAAACTATGGATTTGATCATGTGTTTGGCTTACAAATAAAATGGGAAAACTTGTTGATAGAATTCTGTGATAGTGTATTTCATAAAAAATAATTACTTGTAAGATTATTTTTAATGTAAGGAACTTTCACCTTGTTGAAATTGTTAAAATCTTTCTTATTCATTTTATCAGGAGTTCGTTGTCTCCACGATCCTGTGTATACACCAGTGAAATTCACCAGCATTCTGTGTTGCATCTGTTTGTGTTTGTACTGAGTCAGCTGAGTTCTCCTCCCAAACAGTATACACTGTTCTGTGTTCCCTTTTTTAGTCATGCAGTTTTTGTGTGTGTATGTATGTGTGTGTGCTTTTATCCCCTTGGGATCTCACTTGTTTGCATTGTGTGTGTGTGTGTGTGTGTGTGAGAGAGAGAGCGAGGTGAGGAATATTGCTGGATTCATATACAGTACATGTTTTAGTTTCTGACTGTGTATGGACCTGACGGGTGGTATTGTGAGTAGAGAAGATGAAAGTTTACATCCTCCTGAAATAGCACATTCACATGAAGAGATATTTGTCAAGATAAAGCTTTTCCCCCTGTATCTATAATAAGCATTTGTATGATTAAATTAACACTGATTCAATGACTAAGTTGTATTGTTTTAGTACCAGCTTTGTTGTTTCAATGCATTTATCTTTCTCAAGCTTAAAAGTTTTTTTTTTAATTAAATCAAGCCGCAGTGTCAGCAGTTTCATTTCGGCTGTTAAAATCAAACCTGTACCACCTGTTGGCGAGAACAGCAGTAATTCAGCTGAGCAGAGCTGTTGAGAGTGTCACCTACAGGTAAATAATGTAATAGGTTTTGATATGAATAAATATTTCACCAGCAGTAAATATTTCACCAGCAGTATTCATCGATTGCATGAGCTTAGCTTTGGATGTCAATGCATGTCTTGGTTGGATGGATGTCTTCTGGGTTTCTCCTGATACCAAATAGGAAGTGAAAATATACTGAATTGCCACCAGGGGGAGACTCCTTGTTTGCAAAATGAACTGTGTTAAAGTCTAACTTTTTTCCCTGAGAAGTTAATGGTCTCAACCATTAGTTTTAGCTCTTCTGTAATTGTCCATGATGACTGTGTTATAAATTTTATTCCTCTTCCTGGCAGATATGAGTGGACGACTGTGTGATTGACAGCTGAGATCTTTCCAAAAGGAGCCTGCTTGCAGTTGACGGCCCTGAAATTCCAGTTGCAAATGTCAAAATGGTACTGACCAAATTGCAAATCTCGAGGTCAGATTCATATGTGTGACGTCACAACTGGTTGCCACTTGTGTCAAACGGATATTACAAAAAGCATTTACTAAGAAATTAAATTATTCTTTTTCAAGTGGGCTGTAGCAAAAAGCAGCAGTTAAGTTTTAACAGACCTCCAGTTCTCAGTCCAGGCAAAAATATCTTGATTTTTTATGGATTTCCCTGACATTTAGGTCCTTCAGTGAAATGTCTGGGAATTGGACTGTCTGCACTTTGGTGCAGACGTCACTGATGTCCAGTGGCTCAGTCCTTGAATGTGGTGATCGTCAGACTTTTCCTATTGTACCATCAATATGTTTTCATTTACTCAGCAAAATCTCTTCAAGATCTGGAGCTGACTTGATGAAGATGGCTAATTCCTAAATGCTGTTGTTTGACTCTAGTTTATGGCCTGGTGGAGCCAAAAGAAAGGCCAGCGCGTCACCAAAGTCATCCTCTGGAGCCCTTGAATATTTGCACAAAACTTCATCGCAAACCATTCAGTGCACTTTAGTAGTAGATCAAAGTGGTGCCTATAGCTCTAGAGCCATAATCCCTGTGAGGCTAAAAACCATAGTCAGATTACAAGATAATCAATAAAGACCATGTCAGCAACACAATAGTTGTTACTCCATTATAGCCTTAGTTGAACTCACATTGTTAGGACATAACTGTCAGTTATTGTTACTCAATCATCCAAACAAACCAGGAATCATTGTCTAGTACAGGCAACTACAGAATGTCCACTTGCTTACGTCCAATTGAGCATGTAACTACATGTACGTCGAATCGCGATACGTACTCAATGAGACATATGCAAATTTCTTCAATTGTTTAGTCTTGTTTATGCTTTTGTCTGTGGTGATGATTACATGTGTTCCTACAGGCCTTTTGGAAGTAATCCCAGGTCAAACTGACAGTAGTTACTGTCCCTTGGATTTTCTTTTTAAAAAAAATACTAATTCAAGTTAAAACTGAAATAGTTTTATTTGGACAACCTGACCTCTTGGATGGATGAGAAACAGACACGGTCAGTAGTGAAAACAAGTTTCTTCCAATTAAGGCTCCTCGCCAGGTTGAAGGTCTATAGTACCTTCCCTTGAAAGACTTTGAGAGAGTAATTCACACCTTCATTGCAGCTCGACTGGACTACTGTAATTCCCTCTACGTTGGTCTTGATCAGTCGTCTCTCTGATGCTTACAGGTTGTCCTGTTGTCCTGCTCTCCTTTTGACAAGGACAAAATGCAGAGAGCATATCACTGGTCACTGTTCTTTTTTGTGCTGTGTTTTGTTTTGTTCTTTGTTGTTGGTTCACGTTCTCTCACTTTCCTCCTATTTGTTTTCATTTTAAAAATATTTGTTGTACTGTTGATTGTCGATATGTTGATTTGTCTCTCATCTCTCCTTGTTACTCTCATCCCAAATGGCTGAGGCAGAGGCTGTGCATCACTGAATCTGGTTCTGAGGTTTCTTCCTGTTAAAAGCCTGTTTTTCTCTCTACCTTTGCTTATGGTTTGCTCATTGTGTGAACTGTTGGGCTTTTACTACCTTTATTAACTTTTGAAGTAACATAAATACATAGGTAAAAGAATTATGAATAGAAGTATGTCATTAATCTCTACGATAATAAAATATTACGAAGTGGTTGAAACATGACTCTTTGGGATTTGCTTGAGGCACGGTGAGATGTTTAATTTGAAAAATCTCGTCTGATGATCTTTATTTGATAACATTCAAATTAGCCTCTACATACTGTTTTGCCTCCAGCAAAGCACAGGAGACATCACTGCTCACCAGCCTATGTATGTATACATACATGCATATACAGTATATATTCTTTAGATATTCTCCATCTACCACTAGAAAAAACTGTCTGAGGGATCAAAAAAGTACAGTATGGTTGGATTTGTAGACAGTTGTGTGTTTTTATTTTGTACGCCATCTGAATGATAGAGTTCATACTGCCTGAAAGGTATAAAAAAGATCATATTAAGCATTTTATTTGTCAGAATGAGCAACGCTGTAGGCATCATAAATACTAACCAAGTGGCTCAGTGCACCAAAAAATGGAGGAGAATAAGAGGCGTAAGAAAATGTACTGGAGTTAAAGATGACAGAACTCATGTAAAACATCATTGCATTACAGGCACGTTTGTCTCAGACCGACTCTGGACACAGAAAAATGACTTCGTTGAGCTTGTGATCAACTAGCTAACAGCCGCTAAGTAGTCATGCAAAAATATTATAACATTATTTCTGTAAAATTTTATCGGGAATTCTCGTGATTTGACTTTTTTAATCAAACTTTACCTTTTGGGTTTATGCTCATTCTCATCCTCAATCTGACTGACAAAATGTGATGCAACACCACACCTGGCAGGTGTGGTGTGCAAGTGAAAGCAACTTTAGATGTTCTGATAACATGACAAATTTAAAGCAAGTTGTTGAGCGTGGCAGACCCACCATCTAGTGTGAGATGACAGTCTTTGGATTTTCGCTCTCACGTGTCAGGTGGCTTCACTTGACATGTTGCAGCTTGGTCAAATTCACTCATCAGAGCCATTCTGTTAATTTAGGAAAAGCTCACAATGCAAAAAAAAACATCAAACATTTTTATAATACACAGTATAGTATAGTATAGTAAGCAGTGACTTGTTCTAAATTGCTCCACATTAACAGCTCCAGTTTGTCTTGACCGCGCAGTTTGTTTTGGACTGGATCCAAATGACATCAAAGGGCTGCTCTGTCATCTCTGGGTGAAAGATGCCAGAAAAAAAGTGGGAACACTTTGTTCTACCAGTTTTTGTTCTAACTTGGGTGCAAAATAATTTGCAGCACTATTGTTTCAAAAGAAATCCCAACTGTGAATGCAGCATGGTCAGAGGAGCAAAACTGGTCACCAAAACATGACATTAAGGTTTCTTACAACCTTGGGATAAGAAATTACACATTATTTTGATGGTGATGTTGTGTTGCAGACCGATTTAAAATCTGTTATCTGTCATCAGTGCAAACAGAACTGTTGATGACTTTCTAGCATCATAACAGATTCTGTTTCCATTGCGACTCCTGCATGGATCATCAACCATATAGTACGTCATGTACTCCAAACGCGTCATATGTCCACTGTTCTAAATTTATTTTGCTTCCACAGTCCTTCACTTGGTGACATGCAATCATGCATTCAAAAAATGCAACTGTCAATCACAGTTTTACAGAAGTTGTCTATATTTCACACCCGAGGGTTTGGCTGCTTCTTGCATAATACAGGTTTAGTTTGTTAGTTTAGTTTGACTTCAGACAAAAGTGACCAAGTTTGGTCTACACAAAAGACAGCTCTAGGCACCATGCAGTGCTTTCTTTGTCTATCCTGTTACGACTCCCCTCCGTGTAGTAAATTATGATATACTGTGAATTCCTATACTACCTTTTGACACTCACACCTCTTGGTTGTTTTACATATCTGCAGGATCAAGCATGTCTCCACAGAGCAAATGGTTTCCAAGCCAAAGAGTGTCTTGGCCCACTGCCTGGCTTTTGAAGTGGAATATCAGAAAAGGATCTTCTGACCTCTGAGCTGCCAACTAATGTCACAGTTAAATGCAGGGCTGCAGACAAAACTCACTCTCTTTCCAAGTGTAAGTACTTTTTAATAAAGCCAATACAATGTTCACATTGCACTTTTTTATTTTTATATTTAGTTGCTTATGAAATGCCACGTGCCTCAGACAGTGCCAGAAGTAGTTTTCTTCACCTTTTCTCCCCCCCAGTATTAGTTTTCCACCAAAATAGTTGGAAGTGCTGTGTAAAGTATAAGTGAAGATAATTCTCCTCCTTCTCTGACACTCTTTGACTCAGCAGTGATGCGTGAGGCGTGCTCTTCATGTTTATTGACATTACTAAGACAACTCAGGTGGGCCATAGACACCTGTTCACTTTAGGGACACCTGCCCAGCCATTACTCATCCAGATCACAGTGGACCAATTGTGGCTCGTGTTTGACTTCCAGTTAATGTCCCAAAGAATATCGTCCCTCAACCATGACAAAGTTGTTCCACAGCCAAATAAACGCTAGATACAGAAACTGCCATGCAAATTTTGTTGATGGCGTGTAGGTGAAGGCAAAAGGTAAACACATGTTCAATTCCTGTACAATGTACAGTCACTATATTGTCTCTTTAGCTGTGTCAACACTTTCAAAGCATTTATTTTTCATTACAAGACATGAATTGTATACAGTGTCAACTGCAACTATGTACGTGTGTGATTGTCATGACAGACCATAATCATACTGCATGTATTTTGTAGAAAATACTAGTTAAAAGTTAGTTAGTCAGTCAGTTAGTTAGTTAGTTAAAGTTGTCCACTGAAAGTGGGTGGTCATCGCTCAGTGTTTGCTATGGTGTGTCTACAAACACCCACTTGCTAAGATGTGCTGATGCAGTTGGTGCACACCCTCCCTGTGAATCACAATCAGTCCATTCAGAACTGTAGCTAACCGTATCACTATTGCAGCCCCTGCATTGCCCAAAAGAAAAGGAAACATGTTAGTGGGTGCTATACCCCCCCAGCCATTAAGTGACTTAAATGGTGAATTAAGTGTGATATTAAAAGGGAGAGATTAGATATACAGTAGTCCGTAAGTACTTCTATTGTTCATGGTGACCACTTCAGCAACACCTGATGCTTTTGTCAGCGTCATGCTGTTTAAACACGCTGAAAATATACAAAGCACTTCTTTCTTGATGACAAAGCACTACTTTTCAGCGAGCAAACAGAGTTACCCACAATGTTTTTTTGTATCTGTGATTAGGATGTACTAGTTCCCGAATAAAAGGAAAATAATAAAGCCTATATTCCAATAGTGAGATATGGTGCTGATGATAGTTTGTCCACACAATACTGCCAATACTCTAAAGTATTGTGCAGGAATAGAGATGTGAATAGATGCCTGTTTACTGAAAGCAAGTTAATTTTTCATATCTTGCAAAAAATTAAAATAAATCAGACAAAGACATTATCAGTCCGTCATTTCATGTTGTGCAGGAGGAGCAGGAGAAACTCTGGATAATCCTCACTGAGTGAATGGGTGAGTGTCCTACATGCACAAGCCAGACATTGTCTCATTCTCTCGATCTTAAAGACTTTTTTCCTGCTGTCTGGACTAAAATCTGTGGATGTTTGGGAAATCCATGTCCTAAAATTGTTTGTTTTTCAAAAAAAAATACTCCACATTGTTTTATGAAATTTTGTGAAAGAATGGGACAAAGAAGAACAATTTAAACTTGCATTAGTTATGAAGCAAAACCATATTTAAGGAGAATAGGTTTGTAGTTGATTATGGGCTGAGTTGACACTAAATTCTACTGACTGATAATAAGTGCTGATAACAAATTTTGTACCTGCCCAAAAACAGAAAAACAAAGCCATGTTTTAATGATAGTCTCGCGGAGCAGTTGTATTATTGGCACAGCTTACACAGAAAGTGTCAGAAACAATTTATTTTATCAAAAGTCACACAATAGTGTCCATTCACATTTTGAATTTTTTCTCTCAGTGCCTAAGCCTGTCATGAAAAGTAGCAGCAAGCATGCAGAACAATTTCCCAAAATTTGCATTTGAAACAGCTATATTTGCTGTTTACTTGCCAAGGTAAATTAGGATGAGGTAGGTTGACATACACTGAAGCCCTGCTGGGAATTTACACGTGGCCAAAATATGTGTACTGATAAGAATAATATGAGGTTAGATTAAATAAAAACATCTGTGGTGTAGTAGCATGTTTTAAATGCTTCTTATATGGCAATAGATAAATGGAAAAAAATGACTGGACATATACTGTATATCACTATATTGTGTATAGTTCTAATGTTTATTTAACTAATTTGTCTGCACTTAACTGTGTTAATGCAATGTGCTGCAATGTAGTACGGTAATGATAAAGCCAAACATTTTTCACGCCAGTCTTAAAGGACCAACATGTCGTAATTAGTGGCATCTAGATGGGAAGTTGCATATTGCATCCAATTAAATATTATTTTACAACTAAACATAAAACATGGCGTGGAGGTGAGATGTCCCTCCCCTGTGTTAATATAAAGAGCTCAATCTAAGGAAAACACATCATTGCCTACTAAATGAATGAATGAATTAAAAAAACAAAAAATCAATACTGTCTATAAGTAAGTGAGTAAAATAAAGTTGGAGCACATTTAAATATATTGTGCAAAATGAAGCACAAAAAAAATATAAACCTAAATATAAACGACAAATAAAATCTGATAAAGACATTAAGATAATCAATCAGAACATTAAAAGGCTTTAAAAATTAGTTATGGTTGCAACACAATCAGACCAAAGTATCTTTGCTCAACCTAAGCTGGAGTTTTGGAAATCACTATATACATCCCTATATAATTCTATATACCATTAAAACAAGTTGCCTATGCAAAAATATAACTTTTAAGTGATTTAAGACTTTTGTCTCTTATAGTGTTGCTGTCACCTAAGTACGAAGATCAACAATTAGTGTTTGAGGAGGTCTGAGCTAATCAGTGAGACACACGCACACATGGCACACACACACACACACAGAGAGAGTTTTGTGAGCAAGAGTAAACACTACTGCCCTATAAATATAAATCGCAGTCAATGGTACTTGAATTCCATTGCACTCCCTGAGCCAGTTACTTTAACTGGCTCCTTCTCCCTCTGTACACACCCCCAGCAGGTGCTTTCACTGAAGGTTGGGTTTGCAGTTGTGCTTGAGGCTGTGGCTTTCAGGTTAATTGTAATTCCAGAAAAAAAAAGCCTGGGAGTCTGAGGCCTCTGGGCTTGTGGCTCTGTGACTGTCATCAGGGGAATCGGTGCCCGGTGTCCCGCCTGGTGAGCGTTGATCAGAAACAGTCTTTCATTCTGGTCGGAGAACCAGAGTTGCACTGCTTCCACCATCAGAGCATCTTCATCCACGGTAAGAAGACATACATCATGTCTGGAATTATTGTTATTGTTATTTTACTACTGGATGTAGTTTGCTGGCAATGAAATGAAATCTGATTTTCTTCTTACTACTCACACATTACAGTGAATATTTAAATAACACACATGTTGCTTACTACATTTTTCAGATAAAATTAAAGTTATCTGCTGTGCAACATATTTGTCACTAAAGAACTATATATAATTTTTAAAATTGACAATATACAAAATATATAAAAGTTCTAAAATTTTAAAAAGTTAACTTCATAAAAAGTAGTTAGTCTCAGTTGAGGTGAAGGAGCTTAACTCCCCACGTTGTGAACAAGACATCAAACTATTATCATAACATGCAAAGTTAAGGTAAGTCATTTAGTTACTCAGAAATCTGGATGTAATATTGTAACATCATATAGGAAAAGTCAAGAAGACAGAGGGAGAATGCGAAGGAGTCGGATGAAAACATTTTTTGTTGGTTTGCTCGTCCTTTATCATGTTTCGGTTCACTTGCAGTCACATATTAGTTTGCACTTAAAGATCCCCAGGGATAAGCAGATATTTTGACTCCAGGATCAGCTGGTAGATTTACACTAACAATGATTTTTGATTAAAGATGTTAACAGGTAACAAACAACAAATAAATAAACAACTGCTTTCATGTTATTCCTGAATTTGAAGGTGCATTAGTGCATTATTTAATGTACATTATGAGTCTAATATAGTCATACTAAAGAATTATACTTCAAGCTGCCCTGATTGTCTAAGGGATTGAAGGAAAATTATTTGGTTGTAGAGGGAGACTGTGGTTTTTTCTGTGTGGCATCCTTCCTATTAACACATAAATCGTGTACATTAGTATTTAAGGGCTGTTTTTCTACAATAAAGCTACAGTGAAAGTTTAGAATGAAAATCAAAAGACATCAGAAAGAAGAAAATCTGAAAAAAAAATCCCTCACCTTCTCTTTCCGTTCATTGAGGTTATAAGCACAAGGAATATGTAATATTTCAACATAGCATACGCTAACAGTTGTTTATCTTAAAGGAAACAATAAATGGTTTTGTAAATAACAGGGAAAACATAATGAAGAGCAAACACTTTCCTCAGCTCCTCCCTTATGTCCACACAGTTTATCAGTCACTGTGAATAATGGTTTGTCTGTTTCAGAAAAGTGTGGAAGATGACAGAAACTGACATGTTATTTGTTTTTCACAGGAACAGTGGCCTATGGTGATATATTGTATCTTAATATAATTATATAATATATATGCTGCAGGCCTGATATATAAATATGAGCACAATAATAACAATAATAATAATAATAATAGTATAACCTAATGTATAATTGTACAATCTACAAGGTAACTATGAGTCTACGGACATAGCAAAATTAGTTCCTAGACCATAAAGTAGGTGTTTAATGTAATTATTAGGAGACACCCTTAAACTGAGAATGTGCAAAAGAAAAGAATGGAATTGGAATCTCTTTTGTTCCGTATATAACGCCAGACCAGTTTGATTAAAGACACTTTCAATTTTAGGTTTAAAAACCACAGTTTAATACTGCCCATGTTTTTATCAGCACTATAAATCTGACTGCACCCGCAGGTGCCTTAGGCTTCTCAGTCAGAGTCTCAATATCTTCACAATCACTGGAATCTCTCCTCAAAATGACAGGTGACAGATTTGTTTCTCCGTCCTTCCACAATACAATCTTCAGGCTTGATCTCACTTGTCACTGGCATCAGTAATTGTTCATTCAGCTTTCTGTCTAAATTAATTTTGCACCGACAGCAAAAGCGTCTGAAATGGTTTAATATTTAGATACTGGTTCAGTGCCAGTGCACCCAACTACCAGTAGGAATAAATCACCCAGAGCACCAGCATCCTAACTTTGGCAGTTATTATAGCCTGCCAAGGGGAGGAGGAAAATAGGTAATGCTAGATCATTTGATTTGTAAATTAAAAAAAAAAAAAAGTTCAACACAGTGAAAAAGCCATAAAACAAATAGACAATGAGATAAAACTGTAGGTTCTATTAAATATGTGCTGCCCAGGCTGTGGCCCTTTTCTCCGCTGAAGACGACAAAACTCTTATCTTATTTTTCTTTCAGAACAATGACATCCTTGGATTGTCCAAGTTTCCCACGAGAAACAATAACAAGGAAAAAAAAAATCTCCCCTTAGAGCGCACATGGCAAATAGTCACGCCTGGCTGTTCACACTCCTTTAGCTCCAGAGTCAAACAACTCATGAGCAGAGCACTCTCAGTTATTTTGGCCACTTTTAGACTGATGCTCTCAAATCTTCTCTATGTGTGTTTTGTTTTTACCTCGTCCAGTTTAAACCCACTTTTTGTCGTAGATGTGGTTCGTTGTTGTTTTCAACACTACACATTAACTTTAACCCAAACACTCGGCTGATTTCTGTCACGAAACCCTTTCAGCAATAATGATGAATGGAGTAGCAGGTCAATTGTAAACTAGACTGGTTGTAGTGGTCTGCAACGTAGACCACTTTTGTTCAAGCAAAGTGTATTTTTAAAAAACGATTTAAAATTGTTTTTTACCTGGGGGGAAAAAAATAATACATTCTCTAGCACTGTCCCTCTGTGTTTAATTTGCTGTGTCAAACAAAAGTCTACATAAAAAAGTAAGAAGAGACACGTAAAAGTAAAAAAAAAAAAAAAAAATACTGACATGAACACAGAATCTACGGCTGAGTTAAAGGCAAGAATCAAAAAGTAAAGATTTTTGAGTTAAATTTACAAATTTTCAATAAAATCCAAGCTGAAATCAGGAGCTTCACACCAGATTATCATGGTTCCCAGTGTGGATGCCAGTCCTGAATCCCTCCCCTTCAGTGTCAAAGGCTGACTTTGCTGAGTAAATGGAGCAAGCTCTAATGCTCCTGAAATGAATATCAGCGTCTTGACCAAACTCATTTAGAGATCAGTCAGCCTCTTAATCCCTCTCTCCGGGAGTGTGTGTTTGTGTCTTTCTCCTGTGCCCCCTCTTCCTTTTGGAAGAAGGTAATATGGCTAAATTTGCTTTGCTAATGGGCTTAGAGCAAGCTGTTACAGAGCAGAGTGAACACAGAGCAGCCAGGCTCGGCATACCAGTGGCTTTTAATCTGACTCCCGATGAGGTGAAAAGGAAAGTAGGTAATCGTTTACGAGAAGTTTTGGAGATAAAAGGGAAACTGGGGGATGAGGTTTTACTGTGGGGGGTTGCGGACCAAAGATTAGAACAAGATTTATTTCTTTATTTATCGAAGGCGGGGAAGATAAGTTCATTTATCGTTGGGGATATTTTGATTCGAGCGGCTTAAAGGAGTCTTTTTGCGACAGTTTTCCAGATAATTTGGCCGTTAGAGAGAAAAAAAAAAACCGAAACATGTATGTGAGGTCTGAGATCACCAATTGTGCTCTTAAAGTTACTCTGTGCAACTCTTCATTTATTCATTCAGTCTCATGAGATTGCGCTCTCTTTTAAGACAACAACACAATACTCACAAGCAACATTTGTGCACAGATGAGCAATACCTGAGGTCAGGACGTTACTGAAATGTACTGTACTGGATTTGATTGCGGCTGAATATAAGGTGATGTGAAAGCTTCAACAGCAGAGGTTTCTAGATACATAACAGTGATCAGTGCAGTATTTGAAGAGTAATACAGTGTGGTATACAAGGTTTAACTACCAACTAAACTAAATTCACCAGCCATTTTGGATTTTTAATTTTAGGATCAACTTTTGAATGTGTGTTTGAAGTAACAGCTTCCTGGTTCACTGACCTGTATGGAGAATGTCCTTTTATTCCCACTGCACTTGAACCCCTTTCCCTGCACTATGTACGTTTGGTGAGTGGCTATGAACACTGTGAGAAGTGTATAATGGAGTGAAAGTCAGCGGGTCAGAATAAGGCCCACCAAGTTTGAAGAAAGTAATGCTAAGCTGAAAGTCAGTTTTAAAAGGCTTGAACATGGCGTCAAACGTCAACATGACTGTGGTGGAGTGAGATGATTCTTTGATTTCTTTTTGTCGGCGGTCAACACTTGTGCCAACAGTAAAGGTAAAGGATTTTGGAGGACGGATGTTGTCCATCATTTTTCAAACTTTATGACACTGACTTCTTTTGTGTCTTGACAAATAAAGCTGTGACTCTCCTTGAACATGTGCACTGTGGGAGCATACACATGGAACACTGACCACTGATAACCTGGTGTGTGCGCCAGCAGTGCGCCTTTCCATATGCCAGCTGTGGCAGGTGCACGTCATGTGTGCTATACGCGAGTTCACCCTAAGGTTATTGCACTGACGTCCATAAACTGATACTTATGATGGCAATTTCCTGTTATTAAGAAGCTTCTACATCTACCAATCTCTTCTTCACGAGACAGACCGCTGCTTTTGTCTGGTGACCAGTCTGGTCTCCTAGGAAAACTGGTGCTATTTTACTTTCCTGCAAACCCTAGGAAATGTTACATTTGTACAATCTGTTCAAAAAATTGTTTGAATTCAGTGTTTTGCCAACTAGTCATGTAAACTTTTGTAAAGTGACATAGTGCAGAAGGATTTGATGATTTGATGAAGTGTTAACCTTCGGGTAGTGAGTAACAATAGTGAGCGATGTGTCTGCAAAGCAGCCAAACACAGTTAGAGACCATTTTGTTTTTAAGGGAGAGGAATTTCATGATATGAGGAAAAACAAAACTAGATGCTAGAACTAAATTCTTTTTTATTCCAAAACTGAGCAACATTCATAACCAGGAAAAGTTATCATCACCCTCCTTTCCTCAAAAAAACATTAGGGATCAGTCTTTTTTTGATATGCACATCTCGACAAACTGAAACAGTTCACAATGTGCACTCACACATACAGTACAGTGTCTGTGGTTTGCAGAAACATAAAATATATGGCAACATCTGATCCTGGTGACTGGGTTTGTTTGTGCACATTTTGTGTCTCTCCTCTCCACATTATCTAACTTCCATTTGATTAAAATCTCCAGCTGACAGTGGAGACAGACGGCCGCAGAGACGGCACCTTGAAAGCCATGGAAGGCGGTGGAGCTTCCTCTGCTCTCAGTTCTAGTCATCTGCCCCCAAGAAATCAGCCATTCTGGGCCACTGACCCACAAATAAGAGACTCAGTCAAATCCAGTTTACCCCATGGCTGTCAGCACTGTGTGTGTGTTTTATCTCTCCTGAGGGTCATTTAGCCAGTGTCTCCATTAGGCTCTGAGTTGTCGCTGAGGGTCAATCGGCACCTCAGTCCTGCTCAGGACACATTAGAGGAAAGGAATAGTTGATGAATGCACTTTTTTTCTGGTCTCAAATATGAGATATTTTTGAGCAAAAGTTCATCAGACAGACATTGGTAGGCTTTTATCTTCTACAGATTTAAATCTTATCTTTAAGTTCAAAAGCTCTTCTCACCTTTGGAAGAGCCTTTGAGGTTGTTTGTGATTCTTTCTGATTTTACATTAAATTAATAACTCTTATTAACTATTATTAACTCTTGTGTTTCCGTTCACCTCATCTTGCAGTGATGTCAAACTCAGAAGGCACAGTCTCTGGGCTAAGGATTGGGATGGCGGGGGATTCCCTCACCACTCTGGAGCGAAACAGAGGCTCTGGAGAGCAGTGGGACATGGGGGAGACCAAACCTGACGTGGAAGTTCTTGAGCGAAACAGAGGCTCTGGAGAGCAGTGGGACATGGGGGAGACCAAACCAAACCTGGAAGCTCTGGAGCGAGGCATGCCAGGCTTCTATCTCTCATGCTTCGACATGCTTCTGACCGAAGATGCAACATGGCTAGTGAAAGTTTCAGAGGCCTCCCCAATGGTGGCTGTGCCCATGACCAACATGGAGCCACAGGAAGAGCCGGAGCAGTGTCCCGTCATTGACAGCCAGGAGCAAGGACTCTCTCCCGGACTGGAGGGCGGCCAGGAGGAGGAGCGGTCTCTGGAGCAGGTGCAGAGCATGGTGGTGGGAGAGGTGCTAAAGGACATTGAAACAGCCTGCAAACTGCTCAACATCACTCCAGGTAAGATGCTTGCTTCCACTGAACCTGCTGCTACCCTTTCTAATCCTCAAGCGGGGCGTGACAGTAGCAAGATATAACTGACAAAGAAGCAAATCTATAAAGTAAACACAGCATATTTCTTCACAAAATGGTGTCCGTTATTTGATGGCTAAGAAATATTGATTCAGAGATGCTTAAGCTACCTGTTTTCACTCCCAGAATCAACACTTAGCTGTGTGGACAGCCAAGGCAGGGTGACAGATCTGTTCAATCATATCGCTACTGACGCAAAGCTGTGTTTGCCTGCTCCAGGATCTGTTTAATCCTGACCTTTGCATGAGGTTTTCTTGGTCTGTGACAGTAGACGTGTACACAGTCTTTAGGGCGAGGTCTAGTCATTCTCGCAAAGCAAACATATGGAGCATTTTGAATTGTTAGGCTTCTCTGTTGTAAACCAACATGATCCCAAGTCATCTGTTCTACAGATTAGAACTGTGGAGTCATAAAAGTCCAATTGCCTTGTGTTAAAGTATGTGGACATAATACACACAATAAAGGAAAAAACTGAGGATTTTACTGGTCAACCTGACATTGATCATTAGACTTATTGCAGTGGCAGCTGGGAATTTTCTCACCACATTCAAAACTTTTATATCTTTATATCGTTTTCTTAGACCCTATAGAGTGGAACAGTGGGAACGTTCAGAAGTGGCTGCTGTGGACCGAACACCTGTACAGATTGCCTCATGCAGGAAAGTCCTTCCAGGAGTTGACAGGAAAGGACCTCTGTGCCATGAGTGAAGAGGAGTTTCGCCAGCGTTCGCCACAGTGCGGAGACACGTTGCACGCACACCTGGACATATGGAAGTCAGGTACGGGTGTGACATTTATTTCACAAGTTCATCATATAATTCTGCAGCTCCGGCAGTGGCTGCATGAGAGTGTCAGTGTGTTTATGTATGTGTGGGTGTGTATTTTACCCAAAGTAAATATTCATGTCTCTGGTTTCTCTGAAAGCTGCATGGATGAAAGAGAGGTGTTCAGCCGGAGACACCAAAACTACAGGTAGGCATGAAAAAGAAAGGTGCACACACACTTTGCACAGTATTAAGAAAAATTATTTGTGTTGTTCAAAGTATCTTTGAGGTTTCTGCATCCCGATAAACCTTGAGTACTTCGTCACTTTTCTTCCCCACAGTCTTTTCTCTCTTAAACAAAAGTGTTTTTTTTTTTTTTTTTATGTTACATCTAGGCAATGAAAACCTTTGGTCTGAGGCAGATTCGTCCTGTTTGGGTCAGCCCATTCACCTGTGGCAGTTCCTCAGAGAGCTACTGCTCAAACCTCACAGCTACGGACGCTGCATTCGCTGGCTAAACAAAGAAAAAGGTTCTTCCATTTTTCTTTTTTGGTCTTGAACAACCATAAAAGGTCTGGGAATGGTGATTTCACACCACTCTCTGCTGCTTCGGCACACACTTCAACTTTGGAACTGCCTCAGTGTCAACGTCCTCCATTTTTACTTCTCTTTGTCTCTTTTACTGCAATAATTTCATCACTGATTCACAAGCAACACATTCACTTTCTTTTATAAACTGATGTTCCAAAGAATCAACAGTTGGGCAACTTATCTCTAAATACACCAAATATTTAGTCTTATTTTTATTATTTTGTCTTCCAATATACACTTTAAATGTATCCATAAAATTACAATGAATTGGAAAAATTTTAAATGTAAAACAATAGTACAAAAAATTAAGAAATAATTAGAAATAGTGTTAAAAGAATTCTTGCTTTAATGGACTTTAGTCTTTGCGGCTGCTTCTCTAAATAAAAAAGGAAAAGAAAAAGAAACATGCATCTCACTGACAAAATGAACTTATTTTAAAAGACATAATAATGTTTTGTTTTGTTTTTTCTTTTTTTTTTCTTTTTTTTTTTTGCACTCTGCATTGCCTATGTGCATAACATATTCCCATAAACTGTACTGTTTCCTTGAACACTTAAGATTTACCTTGTGTTTATCATATATATGGTTGCCCTTTGGGGATTACACAGTACAGTTTCCTGTATCTGTATCGCCCTTTTATGTGTGTTACAGAATGACATGTTCTCACAGATGATAAATCTCTTGTGGTCTCCACCAGGTATTTTTAAAATAGAAGACTCGGCTCATGTTGCAAGACTGTGGGGCCTCAGAAAGAACAGACCAGCAATGAACTATGACAAACTGAGCCGATCCATACGTCAGTACTACAAGAAGGGCATCATCCGCAAACCTGATGTGTCACAGAGACTGGTGTATCAGTTTGTTCACCCTGTATGAAGCTGCAGCAGACAGAAGAGGAGGAGGAGGAGGAGGAGGAGGAGGAGGAAGGACACTAACATGTGCACTGACCAACCCCAATAGTACACACTTCCGCTGCCAACACGGAGTGACAGCTGACCTCTGCGGCATGAAGACATACTGTACAGCATCTGTGCTTGGGCCCGAGAACAGGAGAAGGAGGCAAAACAATGTGAATGCTGAGGCTTTTTCCTGCTGCAGTTTTAAACAACCACTGATTAAAAAAAAAAAAAGCAAAAAACAGAGGAGGAGTTTAATGAACTGCCTTTTCATTTGCATGATCTGCCTGTTTGTTTTCCCGCAATACAATTCACATTTATTCTTTACTCAACAACCAGTTTGAAGTAATACTTCTTATGTGCAAGCATTAAATGCCCCATCAATCACTAATGTTTCGCTCATCTTGACCGTGGCCTGTGTTTAAATTAGAGCCAGTTTTTCTGCCACAGTTGAACATGTGGTTAAGGTGTGTATAACAACAAGGACCAAGCCCAGAGATGAAGAGAAACAATCCTCACTTACCAACTGAAGGACAACCACTATTTTAGTTCCTTATGTAAGGCTCACTGAAATACTGTCGTGTGTGAAGAAATTAATCACTTTTTCACTGCTTCTGTGCATTTTCGGTCTTCATCGCTGATTTCTGCTGCTGTGTATTAGCATTTTAATAGAGACTCATATTGTTCCAAGTGAAACAAATAGAAAATAAAATAAATAAATATAAACACAGATAAAACACATCATATTATTACATAGCCGTGGAGTCATGTGTTTATTTTTCCCGTCCACCTTTTGCATTTGACCGAAAAAGCAACAGACTGACTGATAGATCATCCACACACACTAAGAACTGACCAAAACCTCTGACCAAGAGCATAAACAGCTGGACTCTTTCTTGGACATTTACAGATCTGCACCCAGCCTGATATTTGCTGTAAGGACTGCCTCATTCTCTTGCAACCCTATTTATCTGAGATACTGTATTTATTTTCTCCAGTCTGCAAATTAAGCATGCACATGAGTAGAACTGCAGCAGGTGCATCTGTAGTCCACAGCAGTGACAAATGTGTGAGAATAAACCTAAAACGTTGTGATTAGGTGTGAGGAGGAGACTGCAATTATACTAACTGAGGCTCAACCTTAAGCTTGCTTTAGCCCTGAGCCCCTACAGTCTCTTGAAATACCCTTGCATTTATTTTCTTTCTAATCTAGGGCCAGTAATTTGTCCAGTACGGTGGTGGACAAATCCTACAAATCTAAGAAAATCCCCATCAGCCCCAGCTGTACTGCAGCTGCACATGCATAGAACATGCCAACACATAAAATATTACCTGCTTAACAGGAAAATGCAGAAATTATCATCATGATCATAGCGCTGATTTTCTACAGTGTATTTTTATTTGCCAGTTTTATTAATTAATGTTATAAGACAAGCAGACGGAAAATAATGTTTAATAGAAATGTATTGTAATTATGAAATAACATCTTATTTCAAGACAATTGACAATTTAATCCATATTATCCGTATTATGTTCATTTATTTTCTTTCAAATGCTCTGACTGTCCACATCTTACACATCCCTTTGCGCTTCCTGTTTTCAAACTGGAGAGATTTTCTGCATGAGTGCCTCAGCAAGATTTCGATCTGAACAGTACAATTTTATTCTTTGTAAATTTCATCATGCACCTGTTTTGTCTCTGCAGTAAATCCAGCTTCAACCCCACGCCTTGCAATAAAATGGACCATCATTTAATTGCTGATATTGCATGTTCGTTAGAATTTTATCTTTCCCCCCCCCCCAACTCACCACTAACTGTTCTTTCTTTTATTAACAGGTTCCAAGATTTGTCATATAACTGCTCTTTCTATGAAGTGAGCCAAAGGATTAATGTCATTGCCAAGAAAACGTGGCCTTGAGCTACATCCAGCTGTTCAGCCGCACACCTATAAAAAAGCAACTTTGTTTTCAGTCAGGTCAGGTGAAATTATTGCTTGTCACGCGACACTGCAGATGACTGATGATGACTGACGCGAGTGTGTGATAGTCTAGTCTTACGAGTGGATCTCAAAAAATACGTGACACGCATGTGTCACGCCTCACTGCTCCTGTGTCAAACAAAGCATTCATAACAATGAGCGTGTGACTTCATCATCTTCAAGTCAGTGTGAGCAGCAAAGCAACAGCGATGAAAATTAAAGACGAGTTCAAAAAGTCACTGAATTATAAATGTGTCGTTTGTAGCAAAATCTCACCAAGTTGCTCACCTTCCTTTGTTTGGCCCACTGTTGATTAGATTTACTGTAAAACAACAACAACTACATGTCAACAGGCATCAACAGTGGTGAATTTCACTACCAGCAAAATGCACTTGTAGGCTAATGTTGCTTTAGGTATCACACTGCAAGGATATATTATCTTTAAAACACCAAGACCAGTAGTCAAAAACCTGGTCCTAATGAGGCAGAACCTGATTTCTGAGGAACTGGTCCAGTTTAGAGCTAAGATTTGAATTGTGGTTAGGTTAAGGTTACGGTTAGGATTTAACTGGTTAAGAGATGCAGCTTTGTTTAGGCAGTCCAAGTGAATGGAAGTCAATGCTGTGTCCTATGAAGACTGGCTGTGTGTGCGTGTGCGTTAGTTGCACTTAAAGTTACTGAAAGAGTGTGTTTTTGTGACTCTGTCTCACATAGTGCTAACTGTGCGCACTGCTGACCTCTAGTGTCAGAAACAGTAACTCTGTTTTCACTCGACTCAATTAAAGCTGCAGAAGTAGCGTTTCTTACATACCATACTGTAATGAAGTACAGTACATAACATTTAATAATAAAAATTCTTTTTTTTTTTTTTTGCCATTTAAGTTTCTGAAGGAAGTAGACGTTTGCTCTTCTATTCAAGAAAATAGAAGAGCACCACAATAGAGCCACATCACAACATAGGCACTGTACATAGTAAGGCCAAAACCTTCACAATATTACAGCGAGAAAAGAAACCCAACAGTTCACACAATGAGCAAGCACTAGGCATCTTCTGACAGCTATACATACTTAATATTTTAAAGAAAGTTCATTAATAAGTATATAAATAAACATCATCAACAGAGATTGGCCCACACTCTATAGCTATAGATGATGTACATGTTAAATTAAATTACTCTGCAATACAGAGAAAAAGTTAAATGCCCTTAAAATCCCCGAATCTATCAATCACTAATAACAATATTAAATTTTATTTGGGACATTTTTATACTGTTTGTTATTTAGTTTTGTGAAGATGGTTGAGCTGCACTAAAGTGGGAAATGAAACACATGTTCACAGATGCTCGTATTTTTCTGATGACATTGTTTATTGTTGCTTATGCAGATGAACAGGCACTACTACAGCACTATGCTAAAAAAAATATATATATGCTAAAAAAGACAGAGAGAGAGCCCTCAAGACAAAAATGTTTTCAGTATGAGCAAAGGACAGAAACAAAAAGATCATTTTTTCCTTAAAAATATGATTTCTAACATTGGTGGATGCTACAACTTTACTGTACTTTTTTTTCCATTTCAAATACAGTTAAATACCTGCATGCTGCTGCATCTTTCTTAACTAAGTGGGATGGAGTCAGATTCAGTTTGTGACTTTGCAAGAGGGTGAAAGGTTTTAATAAGGCATTTCTTTTCATTTTACTTTTTCGTTTCACCCACTCCGTGAAATAAAATGAACTCTTGCAAGAGCAAAACTTTAAAAAGCACATAGAAGCTTGAAACTGAGATGTTTCTCTCTGTCTTTGTTGCAGCAGGAAAGGCGGTTATGGTCTCATCAATATTTCAGAGACAGATCCTCTTTCGGCAGCTTTCTCTGTCTGCATCCGTAAGAGAACCCCCATCCTCTTCATCGACCAGGTGTAGTATTCACCAACACTAGTGGTTACCAGGAGTAACAAACCAGTCTCACATAACACGTGGCCACATGCATGTCTCCTAATCCTTATATTTTTTTAGAAAGGTTTCATTCAGCTCTTCTGATTAAAGCCAAATATTTAAATTTAATACATACTGCATTTTAGTGCACAGTGAAACCGATATGCAATTGAAATTAATGGCATCATTATCATCGCCATTGTCATCTTCAAAGAACTTTTAATTCACTTCAAAGTCTTGGTGGAAAACAAACTGAGGCCATGCACTGGATCAGTTCAGATCAGAGCGCTACACAGTGTTTGGAGCATCAGCATGCACATAATCACAGAGAGAAGAGCAGGAAACTGATAATACACAGTCAGTAGCATTCACTCAAAGTGAACGGGTCTCATTAAGAGAAGGAACTTCAAAAATATTTATAACCTTGGTTATGAGACGATTCTGACGTCTGTACAAAAAGAGCGGTGAGCGTATATCTGTCATGACGTCTAAATTATTGACATGGTTAACGGATGACTTATGACAGGCACGTTGCTGTAGGTGAGAGAGGAGGTCGGGAGGTCAAAACTAGGGTCTGTCATTTGTTTCTGGAGCACTTTTTAAATCTTCACTGTTGAACTCCTCTTTATATCCTGATAAAATCAATAAATAGTTGTCTGAAAAAGTGAAATAAAACAACAAATAATACTGTAATTAATATGACCAATCGTTTCAGTCCAGCACAGAACGACTGGCTGGTGTAACTGTCTGTCTCTAACCAACCAGTCTGCCTGCACACACGCTGCTGTGCCGTTGTAGCGTGAGACCAGAGACTTGTTCCACTAATGACAATGACTTCCAGTGTTTTGGGAGGCTGAGCTTTGACGAGAGGGCTGACGAAAGAGGGCGGACACGAGCGCACCTCCAGTCTGAGAAAATGCTGACCGCTTTCCAGACCAGCGGCTCACTCTGGTTTTGGTCAAAAGAAGATGGTACCTGTGGAAACTTGCCTGAGGTTATGTGCGGAAATCTGCTGGTTCTGACAAAGAATACAAGGAAATACAAAAAAGGCTGAATAATACGCTTTTTGTATTTTTTTGCATGAACGGAACTGTGTGCATATCCGTCCGCAGACGCGGGGCGTAGGACGCCGCCTTCAGTGCAGCCTGCTATTGCGAGCTTTTACAAACTTACAGACCGTAGCTTTAATGTAAACAATCCTTGCACTGTTGAGTAGAAAGTGTAGTTTCTTTTTTTAAGCAGCAAATTGTGTTCGATCCAGTGATGTGCTGTGAAATGATGCAGGAAAACATCATTTTAAGGAGTAGATCAACATTTTGAGGAAAAATGCTGATTTGTTCTCATGCTGAAGATTGATTTCACAAACTGTTTCCCCTGCTCCCAGGCTTTAAGCTAACCTAATCTGAGCTGCTCCTGGCTCTGGTTTCAGATTTATTACAGAGAAATGAGAGCAGTATCCATCTTCACATCCAACTCTCTGGACGACAGTAAATAAACACATTTCCCAACAATGTCAACTACGCTTGTGAGCCTAAACGTGATTATATTTCACAAAAGAAGGAAAACACTGACTTTAATGAGAAAACAACTGTACAAACATCCAGATGTAAAAAAGGAGAGAATAGAAATATATACATGAAATGCACAATCCATGGCTCATTCTCGCAATCCAGGCACAACTGACGACACCATATCAATATGACGATGAAAGAATATATCGTATGGCATGTTAGCGTCACAGCTGAAATCAAACACAGCTTCACACAAAAGAAACAAAATGTTTTTGCTTGTAGTATCTGGAGGTTATTTTGTTTCAGTAACATCTTGTCTGTGATGAAGACAGCTCACTGTGCCCAAGAGGGCAACAAAGCTGTGCTTTTTTTTAAAGTCTCTGGCAATGTGCAGTTATGACTGGAGGGTTCAGTTTGAGACAAGCGCTCCACAGCTGGAATGGTTAGATCGGCTCCACGTAATTGGCCGGGTAGAGTCCCAGCTGTCCGCTGTCCAGACGACCTTTACACCAGCCCTGCTCGTCCTCCTCCTCCAGCTTCGTCAGCTCATCCCCTTTGATCAGTGACGGGAGACAGAGATGTGCAGTGGGGGTGAGTTGAGAAGTTTGAGGTTTTATTGAATTACTCATTATAAATTAATAATAAATTATGGCAGAAGTTAGAACAACAAAAGAATATTTTCATTTAACCCCCACCCAAAAAAAAACTCCTGATGAACAGAATTACTGCACTAAGTCATAACAAAAACTGTGGCTGCAAAAAAAATAAATAAATAATTGAGTGAATAGTTATTAGAGTTAGGCACCAGCGCCTCCCCACGACCCTCAGTGGAGGATAAAGCGGTAAAAATGAGTGAGTGAGAATAGTTTATACTTACTGTAACTTGAATGCTGCGTTTTCTTAATTGCTGATATTGTTTTTTGTATTATATTTTAGTGTGTGTACCTGAATGTTTTGTCCTATTCCATCAACCTGCCCAGGGACTACAGATTAACTAATTAACTAATGACTCTTATCTAGCATATTTACATGTTGATGTTCATTCAGTGCCCCTACTCAAATTAATACATAACACTAAAGTAAGTCTTTGCCTAAGTTAGTGTCCGTTGCTGCTGTCGCCTCTTTGTTGAGTTCTGGATCCTGATTGAATACATCGTTGTGGAATACTTAAAAAGTTACCCTTAAGTTTATGTCAGACCTCTGAGATTCATAGGGTTTTATGAATCTCATATATATATATATATATATATATATATATATATATATATATAAATATATATATAAAGCGTGGTCTTTCCTTGGGAACTGTAAAGTCATCATTGGGTGTGTTAATGTTAACTGTTGACAAGAGGACAAAGAAAGGACAACATACAGGTGGAAATAAGGATGGAAATGATGATCCCCTGACTTCTAGCAGGATTAAATGAAGGGCAGCTCACAGAAGGTCAGTGTGATCTGCCATGATGCCACTGTCCCACTGTCATGTTTACTTCACCTCACTTTGTGCACTGAGTAATGCTCACTGTTGATGATGTAGGCCAGTGGAACCTTGGTTCGGCTTAACTAATGCAAGGCGAGCTGGTTCAGTGAGAGGTTTTGAACAGAACTAGAGTCTGGAGGGGAAGTGTGATGCTGTTGTTGGTGTGAAAGCACGGCCAGAAACCCATGTCACTGACAAAACGCTGAATGACCACTGACTTCGACTTTATTTTTGCACTCTTCCGTGACAGTAAGGTGAATATGTTTTGTTCAGATCAACATTTCTCATTTAGGTGTAATGCTCACCGGCTCTGAAGCTGAGCTCGTCCTGCTCTTGGCCTTCATAGTCATACAGTGCTCTCACCCTGACGCCCGAGCCGACATCTTCATCAAAGGGGTTTGTGCCGCCGTTGGTGTCGTTGCCTGAGTTCACAGCCATCTGGTCCTCGTCAGACCACTCTGTGGAGGCTGTGTATGCCTGGTTCTTCTCATAGCTGCTGACACTGAAGACAACACATTTCAGAAGATGAAACACTATATTACACTATATATTATTGTTCACAGCTTGAAAAGTATTTAGACACCTACGATCACATGGCAAACAAACAAATAACAGGACTTCATCTGTTATTAAACGTACTTGTGTGGTCGGGTTAACAGATGATGATGACTACTTATGTATAAAAACAGCAATCAGACACTGACGCTATACTAAGAGTCGAAAACAGAATTTTTAGGTGGAACTGAACAAACGCATCCTTAAATAAAAATTTTAACACTCTCTGATTTTACCTGCCACGGTCTGTAGCTTGAGCCTGATCTGCTGATGTGACGTGAGTCAGCGTGATTCCATCATTGCCTTTCTTTAACTTTTCTTTCTTGGTGATGCTGTGGGTAAGGTCTGGGTTGTACTCCTGCAAAAATACAAGATTGTTTAGTTTACTTATTTTATGTTTCTTCAGTACTAGGCATTGCTCAGAATACGACGTGCTAAGGAAGTGCATGACGTGCTCTTTCGCAGACCTTCAGAGTCTTTTCTGTACATTTTCTGAAAGTCAGCCTTTATGCAGACTTTGCAGGATTATCCACAGTTCAGTTGAGAACAATATTAAAACAGTCTCTGCTAAGATAACTGTAACACCTTCATGATGGTGAAATTGTTTGCATTACTGCTGCTGAGTGCATTTGTCTTTTATCTTTATCATTGCTGCTCCTGTCGTGGAACATGGAAAACGTGATATTAATGATTGGACAGTGCATAAAGCAGACGGTTTCAGTCACTGCACAGTGCCTTCAGGTTTTATTTATCACTGCTAAAACAATGCTATGGTGATGGTATTTCTCTACCTCAAATTGTGGCCAGTTCATGTGCATGCCGGGGCCATGAGTGTTGTTGAACCACTTCAGATCTTCCTGTGGACTGGCTGATGTGATGGTGCGTTCAAGTTCTCTGTATACTGTGGCATAACTGTGAATAAAAAAAAAAAAATAAATAAATAAAAACAACAGTAAATATTATGGGTAGTAAACAATATATTTCAAACTTAAACTTAACACTTTAAAATGCTGCAGACCTTTGGTTCTCTGTGAGGTTGAGGTGGCGTTTGACATCCAACAGCACCTCTCTGAGGAAGCTCAGCCTCTTCTCTTCAAACTGCTGACACTGGTTGAACACCAGCTCCATGTTTTCCATGTACTGAGGAGTGCAATTACTCAGCTCATCCAGCGCCTTCTCATACTTCTCCTTTGCCTAGTTTGCAAAATAAACACAAACAAGTCACTCCGCAGCATCGGATAAGAGGTTGGAAAGATGAATGTTTTGTCTCCGTGTTTTTTTTTCTTTATTTCTGTGGCCAAACATATTAAATGTGCCTCAAAGCAAAGAATGAGTCAAGTTTGAGGCAGTCAAATCTACTACTACGGATCAGGTTGAAGTAGTGTGGTAGATAGGTAGAGAGGGAGGTGAGGTGTGGAGTCAGTCCTACATCTCCTCTAGCTCTAATGCTTTCATGAAGTTGATTTTAATCATACACAGGACATGTCTGTACATTTTCCTATAACTGTCCCAAGGGGCTGTAGGTGAGGACACAAAATTGTTGCTCATTTTCCAGATTGTTTCCTATCACTCCCTCATTCAAATTTCTGATGCCCATGTAAGAATACAGCAGGAAAATCTCCAGAAAAGCAAAGAAGCCTGTGAGTGTCCTGCCTTCTGCATGCTCAACCCAGGCACTGCCTCTTAATATTTTTTTGCTATTGTGACTATGTCCAGTGTGTGAGTGGGTTTTTCTCCGGGTTCTCCGGCTTCCTCCCACAGTCCACAGACATGTAGATTTGAGGATTAGACAAATTGGACATTCTAATTTACCTGTACTTGTGAATGTGAGAGTGGATGGTTGTTTGTCTCTTTATGGCCCTGCAACGGATTCGCAACTTGTCCAGGGTGTATTCTACCTTTCTCACTATGTCAGCTGGGATTGGCACCAACGCTGGTGCCAATGAGCGAGCGAGTGAGTGAGTGAGTGAGTGAGTGAGTGAGTGAGTGAGCGGCCCAGACAACAACTCCTGCTACTTTCTTTACATATGGATGAGAAACTAATTAAAATTACCCAATTTAGGACATTTTCCTGTCTGAAAACAGCTTTTGTGAAACAATCTCTTCAATTTATCTTCTGGTTTTCTCACTTTCTGTGAATCCTGTTTGCATTTGTCCACTTTCTCGTGCAGTTTCTTCTGCTGGTCAGCGGTCACTGAGGCCTCTCCCTTACTGTTGGCCTCTCTGGTGGAGGCCAGCTTCTCCTCTTTGCAGGCCATGTGGTACAACTTTTTGGCAGCTTCAAGCTACAGGAAAAAAACAATAAAAAACTAATTCATCTTGCGGACAGAAAAAAACAAATAACACTACTGTTGTAATGGCGAACGTGGAGACTTTCTCACCTCTTTTAGCTTTTTGGCCCAGGGTTTCTGAGCCTTTCTAAAGCCCTCATCTGCCTCTTTGGTTTCCTTGAATCCCCCCATCATCTGTTTGTGGTACGAGTCTTTCTGCCAGTTCTTAACCTTTTCAAAGTCCTCATTCATCAGGCTGTTTTTCACATCCTGGTGGAGTTCGCTCACCTTCTCTGCCTCTGTCATCACCGCCACCCAGGCTCGCTCGACTGTGCCGTACTGAGGCCCTGGTGGAAGAAAAAGCGGTGAGTTTAACACTTGAGGCATTGTACCAAAAATATTTAAAACACCAGACTCCACAAACACCTCTCACCTTTGTCTACCAGCTGTCTCCATCTCTTAGACCACTCAGTCAGCTGCTGTGCGTATGCTTTCTCTATTTTGGCACGCTCCTGGATACAATTCATCAGGTCATTGCACAGTCGGTGACCATCATCTATACGCTTCACTGTACGTTTGTAGTTCCCAACCTGAAACAATACCTCAAGTTATATTTTGTAAAAAACTTAAGTAAAAAAGTTTCAGCCTCTGGTTCTGGTGTTAAATCAGGTCAAGTATTGATTTATTGAGCACAACTCCTCAAGTGTGATGTACTGAAGAAATAGGTTGACATTTAGTTGCTTTCATTCTGTTAGTTAGGATCAATATTACATAGCATTAAGCTAAGGCCTGGCTGAAATCTGCATGATGACCTTTGGAGGTGCTTATAGGTGGGTTTTACACTTTAAAAAGTGTAGCTCAGCAGCTTCCATCCACCTCCACCTTTGTGCAGTTAAACAACTGCTCTCTGTCTTCACATTTGTGAGCATCCATCTTCTTTAGAAATTGTTTCCTCTGAAATAAAATAAATGACTTCAGCCTGACGAGATTATTTATGAGTATAAAATATAATATACTGTATAAAACATTAGAAGACACTAAAAAATGCTGATAATATCCATGGTCTTAACCTAACAGTCCACTTTCAAAACATTTAATTTATTATAATTTAAGAAAGAAAAGCAACAAAATGACACATTTGCTAAACAAATATTTGGCATCTTTGTTTAAATAAAATGATTATTTTATATTGTATATATTATATAGAATTATTGTCTCTGTTATCATGTATGAGGTATTCATTGTATGAGGTGTTGCCTTAGAGAGCTACTTTCTTCTTAGCCTGCAGGTGATGCAGTGAATAGACTGGACTGATTCATCCGGTGCTACTGGGTGAGAAGTGGCCACAGTGAAATTCAGACGGGGGATTTTATTTTGACATAATTAAAAACTCTCTTTAGATGTAGGAGCAGCAGTTTCACAGAGAGCTTTGCAGAGAAGCAGAATAAATCCCAGTTTACTGGATTAACTCCAACCCTTTGTGACAGAGTGAGTGACGGATCAAATCTCAAATGTGCACAAAATAAAGGCAGCCATGTCCCTGCACACAAGCGCTGTGCTTTAGCCAGCCGAGTCAGCGATCAGCAGGCAGCACTGCAGCAGATGCACTAAGCGACGGTGATGTAGTGACTGTGTGCTGAGAGCAGACACCTCGGCTCAAGAGACACAATGAGAATAAAACACAGCCATGTCTAAAGGAAAATGGATGATTAAAAAACAAACAAACCCTGAATGTGTGGAGTAAAGTGAGATCATTGCTGAGAAACTCCATTCACTGTGTCTAAATACACAGCTGTGTGATAAGTAACCGTTATGTCTGTACAATATGGACAGACACTTATAATGAAGGGACCTCTGGGAGCTTTTTTAAGGACATCTAACTATTCAACATTTCGACAAAACAATCTGCCTATGTTTTGATAGATTATTAATTCATCACTTAGTTTTTCAAGCAATCCTTCTTCCAGCCTCTGACATTGTTCTGATTTTCTGGTTTTCTTTGCTGCATTTTGTGACAACTCTAATCATGCACTGCAATAGCATGGACACAGCATAAGCAGGTAGACAGGTCAGTCACTGACAGACAGACACATCAGCCAGTCATTATATTTGGCATGAATTAAATGATAATAGTGCATGTATTGCAGTTTTTGTGGGGGTGGATGGATTTAAATAATGTGGTTTCCTGCCAAAATGGCGTAATTTTGATTGTTATTTTGAATGTTGCATGACAGAATTGCTCACTGCGCAGCAAGATTTGCCAATTTGCTTATGTGATGGTGATGTATTGTCCACTGTTTAGTGCACTTTGTCCGACAAAGATATCAGTAACAGAGACGGAAGTAGTGTTTGTTTTGCATGCATAGACGTGTTGTGATTGGCTAAGAACTGTGCTGGAATTTGCATAATGCAGTTTGATTTGCCGACGCTTGTGCTGCCACTCAAAATGCAAATCTGCAACGCTTGATGTCCCTCCGTTGAAAATATCTATGTAAAATTATTGTTCACGCAGCTGATAAACAAGGCCTCAGATCTATGTTCTCACTGCCCTGGATTCAGAACATTCAGTCAGTGGGAGTTCATCACTTTGCAGTCAGCTCTTATTAGGTTAGGTCTAATCAGTCAGAATTTGCTCCCTGCTATAATTGTCTCACCTCCCAGAAACTGTCTGTGCAGCTCTCCTCCTGGCTGGCGGACTCGTCATAGGCTCCAGACATGGTTGTGGATTTGGCAGGATGGCGTCAGGCTGTAGAGGTCTGCAGCAGGGTAATGCTCCTCATACACTGTAAGAGAAGATGAGCAAAGAGGAGTGTAAACAGAGAGACAGCAAACATGGTGAAGGGAGAGATACGAAGTGAGATGCATGAACAGCCTCTGAATTCAGGGGTATGGTTATATATGCTGGGAACTTTGTGCATCTACAGTGTGTGTTGTCTATTTGTTTAAACTTGACGATTATTGTGTAACAGACTTTAAAGTGGACTTACATGACTGGACACAGGCAGCACATATGAAATATTTATGTAAGATGCAAGTGACCATGTAGGAAAAAACGGCAGAAAATCTGCCTTTTAAGATGACTATCTGTTTTGACCAGGTTCTCTGTGTTTAAGAAATATCTATGACCACATATACCCATGTACATTATTGATTTATATTTATAAAGACTACTCAATTGATTATTTACTCTAAAACCATTGGAAAATGTCTATATATAATTATTTATTTTAACTATAGACATCACTGTGTCAGTGAATTTGTTTGATCACGTTATGACTCTACATTTACATTACAATAGTTTTTTCTATTATTGCCATTTTTTCATGAAAAGCCGGTTTTGAGTCTATGATAGTGGCGCTTCCCTCCTGCACATGAACACGTCGCACTTGTCCCCATAATCAGCTGCGACAGCCCAGACATATGCAAACGTTGCTTGCTTTAGTTCAAATATTTGCATGAGAATAAATCAGAGACGTAGTGAAGGAGGAGGTAGAGACAAAACATAATGACAAAAATCCTAAATGAGGTGGCAAATAAAGTGAACATGAGATAGCAACAGAAGATCAGTGCAGTGAAATTTCAGTTACAGGTGAGAAAAACACAGATGATGTGACTGTGGCAGCCTTTGATATGATGTGATGTGTGTCGCTGTTCTCGTGCATCCTTTGGGATTTGTGAGGTAATTTCTGAAAAGGTATGACCTTTTTATGGCAAACTGTAGATTATAAACTGACGATTAAGATGACGGCTTCAAAGCTGCGACTGTTAATCAAGAAGGTTTTGATGCAGGAGTCTGAGGAAAAAGAGATGTGAAACAATAGACAGAGGGGAAGTGATGTGTTTTGATAGGAGGTTAAGGGGAGGGGGTGACGCTGCATGGGTATTTGGGTCAACCATGGATTGAAGAATGGATGAAGTTTTCCACAATGAAGGGCAGGGATGAAATGAGCAAGAGAGGTGAGCGGGACTGAATTACAAAAATACATCCATGGCAAAGTTAATGGAGGGAAATTTCCAAAGGTCTAACCCAACAGCTTTGGGGTAAACAAAATGCAGTACGTATGAAGCGTGGGATGGAAAAGTGGGTGTTTTTCATGCTTGGCTAATCCATTAGCAACACTCAGAGAGGGGGCTTTTGTTCAGGACAGACCTTTGCCTAGATCCAGTAAAGGCAGATCCCAGTGTCAGAAAACAACCACACTGACTCTAGCTTTTTCTACTTGTTTACTGAGCAGAAACAGTTACATGAATCTGACTGTATTTCTGATTTAAAGTTAACTGAAACAGAGTTTCTTATTGTAGACCGACACAATGAAAAGCCTACTCATATGCAGCCAAGGATTAGGACTGCTTTGATTCATTTGTACAACATGCAGCCTCCAAACGGAAACATCCACATCCTCAGAAACAAGCAAGCGCATCGGGAATCGCTGTCCCTCTGAAGCAAGTCCACAGACACAAAAAACTCACTGCAACTCACATCAGCACCAACACGGCAAGAGTCAAGCAGCGCAGGACAAAGGCAGACAATACACCCAGGAAGGAGAATACCGCCCCCCCGAAACAGAAACAAAAGCTTACCCTCAGTCCTCCATTAACAGGGGCTAAAGCCACAGCTAGGAAAAAAGAGACACGTGAGCTCCTCCAGCAGCCAGCCCCGCTCCTCTCCCTCTCATCCCTGCCTCTCCTCCAGTTCATTTATAATGTCTGCCCACCAACCGCTCACACTGACTGAGTGATAGAGCATCAATGAGCCGAGCTGAAGAAGAGGAGCAGCTCACGCTTACGTGTGATCTGAGATCTTCCAGCCCACAATGCGTGCAGCAGAAACAGACTGTGTGTGGGTGCTTTTCTCCATGAGTATGGGATAATCCTATGGCGTTTTGATTGAAAAGCTCAGACGGAGCATCAGTACAGGGAGACGCAGAGAAGGGTGAGTGGGGGGGGGGGGCGTTGTGAGCAGCACTGGAGATTCTGGGCTTGGTTAGGGTTAGGGTTAATGTGTAAAGTATTCAATAACTAGACTTTGTTGGAGCTGGTGAGAGAAATCAAAAGACTCTTCCAGCTCACTGAAAATCTGAGTGGACTCATTAACCACTCCAAGCCAACTCCAGCCAATCAGAGAAGAGGATGGGGTGAAGGTGTAGGTGAAAACCCAAACATGAAAATAAAACTAGTCCATCAAGGGGAAGAAAATGAGAGGGATCAGAATGTCAGGGATCAGAGCCAGTACTGCAACAATAAAGGTTCAGCATTCTATCTGGAGTCAAGAAAAACTTGTTATCATTTCCTGTGTCACTTCTCATATGGATTAGAGACTAGACAGTAACTGGTAGCTCCTCCTCCTCTTGAAAAATCATTTAGTGTGTGACAACTAGGCATGGCATGAGAGAATCTGATAATATGATTACCCTAGGCATAAATATCACAGTATTTGATACCAATACTTTTTAATACGCTTTCCAATATACCACAAAATAATTGGTTGTTGCCAGGATCAATAACCAGTGACACAATCCTCCCTACTACTACTGCTACTGATCACATTACAGTAAGTTGAGCCTGAACAGTGTGGTAATCGTGAATCTTTGCTGTGAACTCAGCCGAACTTACTAATATACTGGAGTTTCTAGGACGTAGAAAGATATTTTTGAAATCCAGAATGGCCTTGGGTTTTAATAAATATGTGTGTAAAATGCAGCACTGAGATTGACAGATGCTGCTCTATGGCCATATTAGTGAAGTATTTGCAGAGATCACTGCAGTTGGTGATTGATCGTTGAGTATAGCTCCCAGTTAATGCGGATGAATATAAATCTGCATCTCACACTGTTTGGAAGCATTACTATGTGTTCTCACAACTGATGCTGCTGGGATAGCCTACTGAGTTTCAGCCTCTGTTGTAAATACTTCCTGCCTCCAACTCTCATAATCTGCTGCTCACAATTTTCTGTTTTGACACATCAATGACCTACTGGCTGATCAGCTATACTACCATTTGAAATGAGTGACCACAGGGTGGGTTAGAGGCTAAAAAAAATGCTGCCCTCTTAAATTCACTGCCACAGAGTCCCCAGAATGACCTTGTTGATTTACTAAAGCTGTTTTATTGACAGAAAATAAAGTGCATTGTCTTCAGGTTTGCACGCTCTGGAAACTTTTCAAATACTTTTCAGGTGTCATATATCAGATTAACAGGGACAAAACACACAGAACTATGAAATTTCACTTGCTTAGGCTGAATGGGACATTTTCTTGGGCACTACAGAACAAAAGAGCAAAACCAGCAGGATAACAGGCTCCATTTACATCAGGCTGCTTCAACAGGCTTCAAGAAAAGACCAGCAGGGTCAGTAATGAGAGATTACAACATACCAAGCTGAGCACATGAAATGTGAAGGTGACTCAAGGATAGATAAAAGTAAGCTGTTCAGTAAAAAGGCCAGAGAGCAGTTCTGTGCTGTTGACACGGCTCCCATAAAATGATTAATAATTAGACAAGCTGTCATAAAGTTAATCTACAGTAATTACTAGTTACTGAGACTTGTACAAGTCCTGGAGAATGTCATTTGCTATGGTGTATCTATGTAGTTTGGGACTCTTTCTGTGTCCTCCAAATTTAAGATAATGAAGTTGGTCCAGTTGATTATTACAATCTTCAGTCAGACTTTGACAGTGATTGCAAAGACTCCCAAATTCAGCTCTGTCAATATGAGCTGTTACAATCTGGCAGACATGCAGACTTTAAATGCAAATTGAATTGTTTTAATCTCTATTTTTTCCCAATCTCAACTCTTACTCTTAACTGTATTTTCATTTTATGTTAACGTTATGCTGCAGATTTTTAACGATGTTGTATTCCAGCTTTAGTACGAAGTATGTGAATAGTTGGGATGGCGCGATACCACTTTTTTGTGTCTAATACCGATATCACAAACTTGAGTATCTACCGATTCCAATATAAGTCCAATACAGTCATTTTAGACCATTTATGAACTACGAAGCCGATTTGTTGCTGTGCCATTTCAAATACAGAATTCTCCAACTGTGTAATAAATACTGTTCTTCCAAAAAAGAAGAAATAAACAGCTAAAATATAACTCAGCTCAACAATTTTTTACAGATTTTTAATAACGTTTTTACTGTGAGTGCATAGTGAAGCATGCGATATATAGGATTTTTGGATTGTATCGGTTTTTACATTTTTATCTGTAAAATATCTGATCCAGTGACTTTGACCGATACTCATCCCTAATCTACAGCTTTAATTTCAACATAGGGGAAAAAAACACAATAAACTAAGCTAAACTATTCCACCCCAAATTACTGTATATTGATTACAATGCTATTGTCATTAAAACACAGGTCTCAAAGTGAAAATCTAAATGTTAAATCTATTCTTCACATTCAACAACTGCTCTACAAAAATAACAATTTCCACTCTTTATAATGTACAACTAACTTATCATACACAAATCCTCATATAACCATCAGTGAAGCTTCCCTCTCAGCAAAAACAACTCCCGTGACATGAGCTGTTGTTCACATTATTCACATGCTGCACTTTTTGTTTTCCTCAGGACAAACTGTGTTGCTGCTGCCCGCATCAGATTCGTGCCCTATATATAGAGCCACATTAATTAATTATGTACACTGGTGTGTAAACAGATAACCTGACTCACATGGACAAAAATCTAAGCATGTGATGTGCACAAAATTTGTTTAGTAAAATAACATTTTGATAAGGTAAATCCTTTATCTCAAGAAGCAGCATAAAACACGTCAAGCAAGCACTGCAAATTAAACCCTACAGCAGTGTTTGAGTTGTGTTTTTAGTGGCCGTCTATGCAAAAACTAATTTGCTTAAAACTAATAGTGGGGAGGTGGGTTATAAGCTGAACAAGAACCCATTAACTTTTGAAGATGTTATCAATAAGGGGATTATCACATGGATTTATTTCATATCTAACAAGCAGCAATCATGATGAAAAAATCAATCCGGTGATAACAGGCTGCAAATAACAAACAATGCAAATGTAACTGTGAATAAAGATGGAGCATCAGGAGAAGACTCATCTAAGTCACACCATCTGTTTCATTATGTAACACCATGAGAGCAGCTGCTGGTCTACTGCTGTTTCCTTTGCTAAGTTTGTATGTAAATCCATAAAATGGATTTCAGGTAAAAAGAAAAATGGAGGCAGTAATGGATCAACAACTGACACACACACAAACATACACTCAAGGGCACAGGGAGAACACATAATGTCCACACAGAAAGACCCAAAAATGTAAAAATGCATGGATGTTAACTTTATCCAAACATACACATAGCCAAGGAGAGAATACCATGCAAAACGATGAGTCAAATTCAAAGCAGCCAGACGGAGGAGTAACTGGAATTCATTCCTGTTTCTCTACAATATTCATGTTGCATCAATAATACAAGTGCTGGGCGCACGCAGTCTCACATACACCTGCATTAGTTTTCATCAGTAACAGCCTTCGCACATCAAAAGCAATAACCAATTGGTCAGCAGTGCAAAAGATGACTAGTAACTTGGAGGTTCCATACAGGAAACATACGCTAAACAACATCAACAGCAGAGCTAGAAAACAAATATAAGAGCGCACAAGTCAAAAAGTTCTAGACGATCCTTCCATTAATATTAATCTGCCCATCGATCTGTTTACTACTTAAATATTCACATGTAATCCAAAGATCCACCACAGAAATGCCATGGTAAATACATTTATATTGTCAATTCAATAGAAAAAGATCAAAGTCAGTCTGTGCAATAGCTTTTCAAGATAATTAGAGCTGCAACTGACAATTGTTTGCATTACTGAGTAATCTGTATGGTTGTTTCCAAAGCCTAAAATTGACAAGATCCTCAAAGATTTTCTTTTGTCCACAAACCTAAGATATTCAGTTTTATGTCATAAACTGAATGTAACAGTAAAAGTAAAGAAACCAAACAATTACAAAACTGAAATTACAGGGAAATATGTTTTAAACCACTGCAGATTTATTTAGCAGTTAATTACTAATTATACATGATGCCGCCCTACTTTAAACACTTAAATAGACACATCCTGAGTTCAAATGTTCAAACACCCGCTAACAAATAACACTGCAGATTTAAAATGTTACTGCAGAAGTATAAATGATGTGTCATCAGAGATCAGAGGGGTTTACAAAACCTGGTATGTTGTCTGTGCGGCCACTCAGTCTGACAGCTTCATGGAGAACTGACACCTGAGACAAAGTGTCACAGAATGTCTCCGCTTACCAGCGACCATGACACATCCTGTGGACTGGCACACCTCTTCTACACACACACACCCACGCACGCATACACACAGTAAAACTGAACTTTGATACATCAATAATTAGCTAACTGCAAGGAAAGGTGGAGACTCAGAGGTGCTGATGCATGAAATACTGTGTGTGTGTGTGAAGGACGCAACATGTGGAGGCTGAAAAGTACTATAGCCATGTTTCCACCAAGTGGAACGGTTTAGTTCGGTACATGTTTTTATTTATTTTTTTGCGTTTCTATTAGGAAGAGTACTACAATAACTGGCTGCAACTGCTCAATTTGTGGTACGTTTCCCTTGGGGTACCAGAGTTAATGCACGGTACGGTCAATGGGCGACATAAAAACGTAACTTCCTGGCGACCGGTGTTTCTTCAACACCTGCAGTCTATTCTCATACAAAGCTTGACATGTTGTTGGGACAAACAGAGCAGGAGAAAAGGAGCTGCTGCCTGCCCTCCGTTGTTTTCCATTGTGGTGTTGTTGGTTGTGTCGCATTAAATATCATTGTTTGTTGTCGTCACACATGGTCTGACATCGCACAGAGTATCTCACTGACGTGGCCATCGGGCACAGCCCACACCCCGCCTACCCAGTGAAGGTACTTAAGTATCTGTCAACTACAAAAGAGCTAGAAATGCAACTAATCTGATTCAGTATTAGTATTGGTTGCCTATTATGGACATGGACTACTGCACTAATATCCCCAGTCCACAGAAGAGCCCAGATTTATCGTCTGATTTTTTTATGAATTATAAATATGTAAAACAGTGCAAGTTAGGAACATTTGCCCTAGAAATGCTGACAACCTCTGCATCCATATCAATAAAAACAAGGTTCTTGAAGTGAAACTAAAATGCAAAGGCGCAGTGTTTGATCAGATTCTGACAGTAAATGCATGAGTAACTTTTTGAACTTAATCGAGTCAGGAGCTAGAGTGCAGAGGTCCTTTCTGCTTGTGAGGTTAAACTGCTTTGTCAGTGTTACTTAACATGATTGTGAGGTGACATAGGAACAAAGAAGGGCAACAGACAGGACACTGGCCATAAGACAACACTGACAAAACCTTTAAGGACAATCTGGAGCATTAATTAGGTAACATGAAAACTGAATAAATAAAAAAACTGAATGGCTAAAATGTGAAGCCAGATATTCAAAATCAAAAAGTGCATCTCTACAAGAAGAAGTCAAGTGTTCTCAAACATTTTCAATATCCTTGCAAAACAAATGTCCATCTCTGCAGTGTGTGCCATCTGTGTGTCATCTAATCATGATCCTCCCAGCAGGCCTATAACCATTTGACCCCAGTGTTGTAGCCCATTATTGGTGAAAGTAATTTATGACAACTAAAATTTGTGTAGACACAATAAGAGTCCTGCAGGTCTGGTCATATTCCTCATCTTGGGAGGGAGACATGTTAACAGAAGGTGATTATGTATTCTGTTTGATGAAAACATGGAGTGGAAATGCAATGAAATCTATGCAAAAGGTCGGCGTTCTTACTAAACATGCATGCACGTGTTGAATTAAATTGACCAAACAGGGAGGAAATGGGTGTAAAAAGCCACATGTGTTACTACAGCTGCATTGACCAGCTGATTGATTTTATGATTAGACAGAAAACGATCATAGCTGAAAAACTGTTCAAGTTACGTTGCCATTATGTTGGCTTGCACAGAGTAATGGTGACAAAACTGCACCATCCTCATTTGTACTGATCCACTTAAAGTCTTGCTTTTACTATGTTGTTCTCTTTGCCACTTGAACTGGGTTTTCACCGATAAATTACGACTCAAATTACAGCACAAAGGAACTATGGTATTCATTTTCAGAAACCAAAACACTTCATCTGACATCTATCATATTTTTCCATGCAGAGTTGCTTATTATAGCACAACATCTGCTCTGAGGAAAAGTACTCATGTCCAGCCTGTGGCCAAGACAGCCATCAAACATTAGTACATCCATGTAGAGCCAAATTCACCGACCACGGTTGAAACTAAGAATTCAATCAACATGCAAGGGCAAGTGAGACACCTCTATGCTCTCCATCCCAATTCATTTTGTAATCAATAAACCTCTTTTTCCCACTCTAGTGTGGACAGAGTGTTTATTGAAGGCCCCAGTTCAGCTGCTTCTAGTCAAAGTGCACACACTCTGAGTCTGGGACAGAGGGGAGCTGATCCTGGGCAGGAATCTCAGTGGGCCAAATGGAGCGACTCATTCATAGACAGCGCAGCTGTGAAAAGCTACACACACGCACAAAACAACAAGAAGCTTCATTGTTTTCATGAATGAAAACTTATCTTGTCGTAAGTGAGACTGACTTGAAGGAAACACCATCACGTGCCAGGTCAACACAAAGCTGTATGTGGCACAGAACAGCTTTTAGAGATAATGCACAAAATAATCACTGCCAAAAAAAGTCAATGAATTAATTAGCTGAACAATATAAAATGAAGTAAGTACAGCTCGATGCAGATGTTCTTGCTATTTTAGGACAAAGATGAAATATTCTCTGGGTCAAGCTTCTCGTTTGGGGCTGATACTGTTGTTTACTGTATTTTATCATACATTTGGGATTTGTGGTTTTTGGGAAATCTTTCACCAATTTTCTCATAAACAAATATTTAATTGACCAAAGGAGAAATATTTGTGGACAAGAAGAAGTGCACAGGAAAAACATGACAACAAACATCACTGACTCAGTGACAACTAGTTCAACTCTGATGGTAAATGATGGTCAGTGACGGTCCATCATTTACCATCATTTGATGGTCAGCTATTGATTTATCAGATAAATTCCTAATCTGTTAAGAAGTAAAAGGGGGGAAAATCCTTAATTTCTGCTAGGTAATGCACACATAAAACCCTACAAACAACATCTTTGACAAACCGAGGCACCACAACATCAAACTCTCTTCCTTCCGTCTCATTTGGTTGTAAAACACTTCACCATCACTATAAATCTGACATGCCGGAGCCTCAGAGGAGCAAAGTGAAGATGCAGCCAACCACTTCTTAATAGCTTCTTGTTGATGCTCTTGAGCTGTGTGATGGCTTTTCTGATGTAGCGTCAGCTGCAGAGATGCCCCGGAGATACGGGCAGATTCATTAGATTTCATAAAGTGGAAACATGCACATCACATGATGCATTACAACTTATAACAGCACTTTGTTCACTGAAATTTCAACCAGTTGCTACACCACGATCATCACGAGTTTAGATCAGATAATTCAGTTTATTCTTATGGCACTTTTCTACTACACAGTTCCAGCACAGCATGGCTTGACTCTACTCGGTTTGGTGTCCTTTTCCATTGCTGTAGTACCTCCTCGACATGGGAGGGGTTGGCTGCACGAAACTGCCGTGATGTTGTTTTATATGCGACACACACGTATACAAGTTAAAGCAGTTTTTTTTCAGTGTACTGAATAAATAGAATCAGTTCATTAAACTAAAACACGGCAGACGGGGTTGTGATGCAGCTCACAATCACAGCTTATAATTGCCGGCCTTGGGCAAGGCTGTCGCTAAATACACCAGGCCCCTCTGTTAAACAGAATGTTGAGATTAACGCGTTTTCAGGATTTTTAAATCTTTATAAACGATCTGCAGTTTGATTCCTATGTCAGATGTTGCACTCACGACTCTTCCAGTGACAAAATTCACTGCACAATCAGTGGCCGAGACGTCACAAATGGTATCTGCTTAGCTCACTTGGAACCTCGCCAGAGCAGTTACTAAAAAAGTACCAGGTACCAGGTACTTTCGCTAGTGGACAAGTGTTGTGCCATGCCATGCTGAAAAAGTGCCTTTACTCTTTAAAGTCATGGTTAGTTGGACATCCATGATGATAGTTTTCATTATGAATAAAGCTGGGTTAGGCAACATAAATTTGGCATTATTGATCAATAATTCCATAATAACTTCAGCACTGGGTAAATCAAGTGATCTGAGAGACAACTAGACATCTGCAAATCCTTTAGACTGTTTCCAGGGTTCAGAAAATCTGATTTGTGATGACAGACATCGACCAATCACGTGGCAGATCAGAGGGAGAGGGCGGATGCTCATACTGGTTACTCTTCTCAGCAGCTGTACAGACTGGTCTCTTAGGTGGAAAGCTTTTGCTTTTCCAGCATTGGTAACAACTACTGCTGCAAGGAAACCTTAAACATGGTAACAGCATAAAGAGCCAGACAATAAAACCAGATTGGTGTAGAGTTTCAAAAATGGAGAGATTGCCTCATGTTGTCTCTCACGTATGATGCGTGTGCATATACTGTAAATCTGCCTATCTGGTGGGAGGGACTCAGGACTGAGAGCCTCGATCTAAACACATTGGTAGTAATAGACATGCAAATGAGACTCATCAACTATTATTCCAGCAACCCAGCCCTTTTCTTCTTCTACTTCTTTCATCCTTCATCTCAGTATCCTGAAGCCCTGTGTGACTTCATCAGACTGTCACCTGGATGCATCTGAAGGAAGTTTCATCTCAGGACAAAAGAGGTATTTAATGTATAGAGTGAGTTTGACATGAAGCCTATTTTGCGGTTGATCTGCACCTTAAAGTCTGCAGGTTAGACTGTGCTGATTCAGGATCTGTAGCCACACTGCAAAGTGCAGAGTCAGACAATGTGGACGTCGTGAGAGGTCACTATCCATCCACAGTGATGCACCATGCCCATCGCACGACGAGTCATACGCATTAGTCATGCGTGTGCTGGTGTAAATAGGAAGCACATTGTCTATTTTGCAGTTGACCGATTCATCCTGGAACACAAGACACAGCTACGGTGAAACCTGATGTGAGGTTAGCATCACTTTGGTCAGCTACAGGCGCTTCCTTTACTGCAAAGCACATTACTTTCAGTTAACAGTTCTGCCTAGTTGGCAGTCCAAGCAATCCTAGGTTTTATTTGTCACTATAGCAGTTTTTTTGTTCATTGTATTTTCTGTAACTAAGCAACCATCTGTAGAGTAGATTATAGCTGTGTCTCAGTTCACGGCCCACCTCTTCTGGACAGACTATTTGAATGCTGATTGTGACACGGCACTGTCCCATTTCACAGGCTCCTCCAAATGTGTCCTTCCATCCCAGAGCAACATAAGATCTAACAGATGGATCCATCTTGGCCGAAGCCATCTCAGGATTCGTTCCACGCCAGAGATGAATGTTTTGAAAACAGATAAAGTCGGACCAGAGGAAAAAACAAAAACAATCCAAAAAGCACAATTATTGGTGCCTGTTGCACCAATAAGTAACTGGCTTTAAGTTATTTACATAGGCTGTGTAGGCCACGGCCTCCAAAGGAGGCAGCCGTTGAATTTAGACACAGCTATTGTGCGGCCTGTTTACACCAGCAAGTGCATGACCAATGTATGTGAACAGTCATTCAATTGAATTTTTAAGTCAAAAATTGATCCAAACCTGGATGTGAGTGGATGTGAAGCGCTGTCCTGGGTCACAAAGGCTGAAGGGACTTGAAGAGAAGAATAATTGCTTTCTTTCATTTATCTAATGTCAGGAGGGGATAGTGAGGACCAGATGTGACATGCCAGGCTTGTAAGTGCAAACTGGTGTCTTTATTCCCATTGGGAATACCGTGGGCAAATCTATACTTATTTATACAGAGAAAGGAAAAGAAAAAAGATTTGGGTTTTAATCTAATTAATTATGCTTAACAACGACAACTCATCTGTCACTGTTCCTACAAAGAGAGGACTTTTAGTGGGCGCTGCAAATCAAATGAGCGCTCTTTATTTGTCACATGAATTATTCCACCTAGAGAGGCAGAAGCACTCCTGCCATTCAACATGAAATAAAACACAGAAATCTAACAAAACTGAATCTAATAAAACACCAAACGCTGTGATGAATTCAATTCATTTATTATTTCTAAAACATTACTAATTAATATCTAAACTTTTGTTAAAAATCCAGTGAGTAAAATGTAAGTAAATCATTTTAATTTTGCAGAAATTGAAGATAAAATATTTATGCTTAATTTGTTTTTATAAGGGTACGATCACCTGGTTTTATGAATTGTTGTTTTTTTTTTATTTCCCCGGGATCAGCCTTTTATGTTCAGCTTTACGGAGGCTGCCATTTTGGACCACCGGGGTTTTTATAATAGCCCCCCACAGATAAACTGGCAACATAAGTTCTCCAAAATACTTGGAAGGGAAGAGTGAGAGGTGAGGGATATTCAGCTTCACCAATACACAGTGATGTTGCTTAATTTTACACACCGTACCTTTAATAGTTGTTGTTCAAAAAAGTAATTGCAGTACTACTGATATATAACTAATACTTAACATAATAAAATGTTGATAATATTTTTATCAACATACGTGTGAAGTGGAGTAAAGACTGATGACAAATAGTGAGACTTTAAAGGAGAATACTGACAAATTAGCACTGCACTTTTGTGGGAGAATCAAAACTGCTTTAGTCCGTAGTTGTGACAAAAACACTGGATCCTTCTTTTGTTTCCGACTCTGATTACATGTCCAAGTTTCTAAATCTTTTATGTCAATTATGCAGGCACTGCCTTTCGCCCCATGTTAGCTGGGATTGGCTCCCCTTGACCCTCGAGTGCCAGATAAAACAGCAGACAATACTAATATTAAAATTAATAATAATATTTAATGGTTATTGTAACCATTTGTCTCCCTATTAGCTTCTGTTACAAATTCCATTACTTTCTACATTTAATATTTTTTGTATTTTATATCTTTCCTCTCTTTGTAAATTTGATGTTTTGTTTGTAAGTGCTGAACTTGTTTGTGTACATGTGATCCCTCCTCTGTGGCTCCTCCTAATGTTTCTCCCATTTTCTCCCTGTACAGGGGTTTTTTCCTTACTTGATGTAATGGTCTAAGGATAGAGGGTGTCATCGAGGCAACATGTGTTTGTGATGTTGGGCTCTACAAATAAAATTGACTTGACTACTAGACAATGAGTGAGATACACACTGTAACATTCTGTATTTCTTTCTCTTTTTTTTGTACAGAATGTGCAATTGTAACGCTTCCCATATGTTGCTGATTTGCTGAAAAGAGCAATGTGCTTTCTGGGAGACAGGGCTTGAGGTTAGGGCTGGGATTAGGTTGGATTCAGGAAAACATAGGTGGAAACACACCTGAAAGTGGACACCGATTTAGAAAAAGCATTCATTACAGCTGCACCTGTTGTCCTTAAGGTGCAACAGTCCATCAGTGGCAGTGGACAGAACCGTGGACATGAGTGCGGGGGTCAGTCAGGTCTGACCTGGTTCTTCACCGTCATCAATCAAAGAAAATGTGCTGGTGTGGAGGAAACACAGGCTTGGTCGTTACTTATTTACCCTCCGCACATCACCGTGCTCTCCTCTGCTGCAGCCTCACCCCGGGTCTCTCCTCACTGTCTGCATTTATTCTACGCAGCAAATGTTGCTAAAAGCCATTCTTTGTGAAACCTTTCAGATTGCATTTCTTCATTAAACGTGATGTTCTGACAGTTTTTTTGTTGTTGTTGTTGTTGTAAGAGTGTTTTGTTATGAAGCCGGAGTAAATGTGTGGCACACGTTTAGCTTACGTGTCCAACATGTAACTCCAGGCTTAAATACATGTAAAAACAGTGATCCACAATACAACCACCTTTAAATGTTATGGGATTATCTGAACGTAATCTCATACCCTCACACACCGTCACTGTTTGACAAATGCCTGGTCTCGAACGCCGACAGCATCTGCGACCGTTCGATACTAGAATATCATATTCGATATTCGAATGTTTGCTCTACTTCAGTCAACAACGAAGCCAAAATAAAAATAGCATATCAATAATAACTTACCGGAGTTCAATTATAATCCAGCTTCTGAAATGTTGGTTTCAAAATGTGATCATCTTTTCATCAGCACAGACTTCGCCCCTCTCTCTGTCCGCTCAGTGAAGCTGAGAGCAGCAGCAGCAGCAGCAGCAGCACAGTGGGGGATGGTTTCATGGATCGAGTCAAGTTAGACGTGATGAAAAGAAGCAAGACTTCCGGAAAGCCCTTTCAAAATAACGTGCTCAAGTGAGCCTACATCCGAGGAAACCAAATCGTATATTATAAATGGACGTAGTAGGACGTAGGAAAGAGAATATATTGAATAGCCAGTCGGGGCGACTCCAGTAGTTGAAACAAGGACTCTTTTTTTCGGGGGTCAATGAGAAAATAAGCCTAAATTACTGCCGACTTGATTTATGCCAGGAAAATATTTTCTCAGGAGTTACTGATCTCAATCATTGTTTTTGGATTTTCTTCAATAGAACATGATGTCAGTTTTGTAAATTATGTTTCCACTCACTCACTCATTTTCTACCACTCTATTTATCCTCCACTGAGGGTCGCGGGGGGCGCTGGTGCCTAACTCCAGCTGACATAGGGCGAGAGGCAGGGTACACCCTGGACAGGTTGCCAGTCCATCACAGGGCCAGTCCATTCACACCTATGGGCAATCTAGAGTGTCCAATTGGCCTAATCCCCAAATCTGCATGTTTTTGGACTGTGGGAGGAAGCTGGAGTACCCGGTGAAAACCCACGCACACACGGGGAGAATATGCAAACTCCATGCAGACGGGCCCTTGTTCCGACCGGGTCGCGAGAGTGCTAACCACTACACCAACTGTGTGGCCCATTATGTTTCCATTCAGAGGGAAAAAAGACAATACATTACAGCACATGTGAGTGGACAACAGTGTGATTGACAGCTGGTATCGTCCAATAGGAGCTTGGGTGCAGGTGCAATTCTGAAGGTTGAAAAAATATGTTTTGATTTTGTAAAATTGTGCAGTGGTGGCATCATAATGGTTTCTTGTCCACTTTTTTGATAGAAAAGCAGTGCTCATTTATTCAAGGTTTTGCAGTACCGGTGCTAAAAGTGGATAAACAGACCGAAAAACAAATACGGGTGTCAACATTTTGAACACATTTTCAATTCATCAATGAAATTTTTTTTCCCAAATGTTAATTTTACGTGTAGTTTTGTAAAGGAATTTAATAGGAAAGCCAACTGTATTTTCATTGATTGTATCGATAATTTATTTCTCTTTTAAAGAACATTGTTCAGGTCATAATTCAAGTTTTTTGAGAAAATTTAAGGTTTTGAGGGGCTGTATGTAATATATGCAACTAGAGTTTAAAACAGGCACTGCAATCCAAATAGTTCCAACAGTTTGAAGATCCTAACTATCAATTTTCTTTCTTGTAATCAGAGTGGTCAGTATTTCAATATTCTTTCTTAGCTCAGTTTCTTTAATAATGACATATCATGTTCCTTTTATGACTTAATACAATTCAAAGTTACATTATCGTTAAACGTCCTATTTTACGTCAGATCTTTGCACACAGCCTTAGCAGACAAAGCAGTTTCTCCGCAGCACCAGTAGTCGGTGTTACTTCCACACCAGCAGAGGGCAGCACGTGTCCAGGAGATGCGGAACGAGGGAATAAACCTTTCCGGCCAACGACAGTCTTTCCTTCCGGCTCCGGTCCCTCATCAAGTGGAAAGGTAAAGACAAACCCGGCGTTTTAAATCTGAACATATCGCCGACATCTCATATTCTATCAAATAATAATGTTCGCGGTTGGGTTGTTTGTAATGCGTCAGTGGAATGCGTGGACGTATTTCACCCTTAAATGTTTTCTAACGTTGAATATTAAAGTAAGAAGTGACACAGTAAACCGGACTGATGTTCAGCAACGGCTGCCATCTTTTCCCTCAGCTAACGTAGGCCGCCCTCATTAAAGTTCATGTTTATCAACTTGTTCGGGTATAAATGTGATGCAAACACTCGGTCACATATCGGTGAGGATTTCGTTGACTTGAAGCCTCTCCGCTGCCTCTATTTTTGTAACTGGAGATGTTAAGGTTGGCTAGCGTGCCGCCGTATTGGAAGTGGCATGTGAAGCTAACGCTTATCTTGTCACTTCGCACAGATGCTGATGCCCAAGAAGAATCGCATTGCTATCTATGAGCTCCTCTTCAAGGAAGGAGTCATGGTGGCCAAAAAAGACGTCCACCTGGCCAACCATCCCGAGCTTGCGGACAAGAATGTGCCCAACCTTCATGTGATGAAAGCGATGCAGGTGAGACACTGGAAATGAGAGTGATGATGGTGAACCTGAGTTATTGGCTGCGCTGTGTGATAATCGTGTGTTTTAAATTAGAACGATCTTTTGTTTATCAGGCACATCTAGCATATCCATTTTAGCATGGCTGTGTATGCGCCGTTAAGTTCTAGTTGATGTGTCTGGAACGGCGTATTTTGGGAGATTCTAACACACTTAAAGTGAGTCTTAACGTAGCTTAATGTTTGAAAACCGCGATCAATCACCACCTAATCCCTGAACACACAGTATCCATAATATTGGGGTGTCAGCTTTGATTTTTGGTGAGGTGAAAGTGGACATGACTGGAGATGTCTATGAGAAATTTGGTGATGTTATGTTACCTTTTTTTTTTTACCTTAAGTGTTTCAGAATGTCCCCGTAATTCTTCTTGAAAAGTGATTTAACTGGCAGGTAGCATGTGATATAGATATTTCTTTGCAACTTTCTATATCATGTGTGGATATTAGAACTTACGTTTCTGTTACTTACATTCATGTCATATAGGCTTGGGACGATAAAGTTTGCTAGTTATCCTGACCAAAATAATTGCGGTTCCCAATGTTATTGCAATGACTGGATATTGTAATGTAATTTTTTTAGATTAAATGTAAAAGGGTGTGTGTGTGTGTGTGTTGACTGTGGTCAGGAACATTGTAGATAGGATACATATCTTTTAGTGAATCAATCAATTGTGTTTTTCATTACAATGAGTGATAATAAAGTACAATGTATATTGTTCACCAATGTCATATCTCAATTGTCAACAATGACAAAAATAAAATAAATCTGGTAGCTCTAATATCTATTATGTGTTCCGTTTTTCAATGTTTTTGTTTCTCACATTAATACAGTAATTTTTACCTAAAGTTTAAACATTTGAATTGGGAATGATTTGGTAGTGGAACTGTGGTTTTGAAGTGTTGAGGATTTGGCTGTGATAAATATGTTGTCTGTTTTTCTTCCAGTCCTTGAAGTCCTGTGGGTATGTCAAGGAGCAATTTGCCTGGCGCCATTTTTACTGGTACCTGACCAATGAGGGTATCCAGTACCTGAGAGACTTCCTCCACCTTCCACCTGAGATTGTGCCTGCCACCCTCCGCCGCCAGACCCGCCCCGAGACAGCAAGACCCAGGCCCAAGGGTAAGCACTCAAGTTTACATTTAATGCAGTGGGAGTACCGCTTGGTTTTACTGTAATTTCAACTAGAATGTACCCTAGTGATGTGATTTTGTTTTTTTTACAATAATATTTTCCATTCTAATTGTATATGTTGGAATCTGACAAATTACATAATAGGCTGACTTAAATCTGAGTGGAAGCATGTCAAGGGGTTACCATAAAAAGAACAAGCTGCAAACATAGCTCAGTGTCTTAAGCAGCTCTTATTGTTTCTTTAAGTTTGTGCATCAGCTTTAGATTGATATGTAAACAGCTTATCTCGGCCACCAGCCAAGTTTGATTCAGATTATGTCACATTATGAAAATGTTAGATATGATCTCTCTTGCACTTCCGTGCCTGAAAAGACGCATTTGATTAATCATGCACGTCAGTGGTCAGGGATAACAGGTAGCAGACTTTCTAATTCCTGCAATTTCTCTTCATGGTGCATGTTGTCGGCTTTTTAAATGTCTAAGATGCATCATTGATCACACCGGTTTCTTCCTCTGCATCTAGCATAGATGGATTTAGTGAGATCTGTTTACATTAATATAATGAAACTTTCACTTAGTTTTTCCTTCTGTTTGTATAGCAGAATAACCCCTACCTGCAGCATTAAATACTGATTTTTTTTTTTTATTTCATCTAATCTTCAGGTATGGAAGGAGAGAGGCCAGCCCGCCTTAATCGTGGGGAGGCTGACAGAGACGCATACAGGCGATCTGCTGCACCCCGTAAGTGTACCTACACAGTACTTGTTACCTCCTCAGCATGTGTGCCGTGTTAAAGTTGATGTACTTAAAAACTAAACAATAAATTATAATAATCCCAACAAAATATTGATATTGGGGGCAATATTTAAATGACATTTTTAGTTGGTCTCCATAGAAAGATTATACAGGAAAAAATGCAAACCATCCCAAGATTCCTTTTTGTCATATTGTAGCTTCTTGTGACAAGTGAAAAAACTTTAATGGAAACATCTTTTTTGAGTCATCAATGGACAAAACATTGTTTGAAAGCAAATGTCATTGCCATGCCATTGCTTCAATTAAAGTCTGTTCATTGATAACCGTTGAATAACTTTGTTGAATTTAAGTGAGAAGTCAATTTAGAGAGAACTTATTGAAATTCACCAATTTCTCTACCAGCTGGTGCTGACAAGAAAGCAGAGGCCGGTGCTGGAGCCGCAACAGAGTTCCAGTTTGTAAGTACTAAAATATTTTTACATGTCCACATTTTACAACATTTTGTGTATAAGCAGATCATTGTTGGCCAAAATAGGATTTTCTACATCAATATACTATATAATATACTGCTGTATAAAATACATGAACCATTGTTTTCTGTGCAGTTTTTCACTGTCAGTAAGTAATCAGGGGAAGCATATTAAGGCCCACATAAGTGGCACAAATGGCAAATAACTCAGTGAATCCTCACTATTCACATCAAGCATGACATGGAAATGATGCAGAAACACTCAAAAGCTCTATCATTTTATTTATAATTCCTAAAGATTAAGACGTGCAGTAAAAGACTCCTGCTGTGAGGCTTCAGGTACTGCTGAGGAACAGGGAGAGAACTGCAGTTAAATCAGCTGTAGTATGTAAACTTCATTTAAAATGGTGGAAATGTGGCTTCTTTTACAATTGTTAAAACGTGGTTTGATACTGGAGTGTTTACGTTTATATTCTTTATAAACACTGAACTGCAGTGTTCGGACGTGGTTACACCCAGCAAATTAGTTGATCAGAATGTGGTGTGTGTGTTCTGCAGCTCCAGTGGACACATCCCCAGTTTCTGAGCAAAGATTGCAGAATTTATGACTTGAAACCTAGTTTTTGAGCACTTGGAAACTTTTTTGTAATCTCTTGACTTTGGTATGGTGGTTTGTAACACATTTTCCTGTGAGAAAGATTTTTATCACTTTAGAGGGACTTCAAGTACAGCTATTAAACTTCATCCTGCAGATCAACCTTCACTGGGTGATGTAATGTTAACTGTTTCCTGTTACAGAGGGGTGGCTTTGGACGTGGCAGAGGACAGCAGCCTCAGTAAATTTCACTGTTTGTGTACAATAAAGAAAATCAAAACACAACTTCAGTCTCAGCATTGTTAATTGTGATTGTGGTAGATGTTTTAATGCTGGGCAACTGGATGTTAGACAGGTTTCAGATTCAAGACTAAGCAAAGGTTTATTTGTGACAGTGACCTGATAGAAGCCACAAAATATTAGGTCAGTCTGTTTAATAGTAGGATCATCTTAGGCATTATTAGTTAAAATTTAATAAAATTTTCTACAATGTCACATTTGTAAATGCCTAATGAAGTTGGTATTTCAAACAATGCATTGTGCAGTCTTGCATGTAATTAAACTTGGCAAAAAACATTTTTTTTGGCTCTGACCGGAACCAGTGTGTTGAATGTGCACCAAAAACTTTTTCATTTACTTGGACTATAAATTTACTGCTGTGAATCAGAATAAAATGAAAGCCAGATCTATAAAAAAAAAAAAATAATAATATACACATGTAAATGTGAGTGTCAAACAGTTCCAAGTCACAGACATAAATACAGACACTTCTGAATGTGAAATACTGGTGTTTTATTTCTTGGCACATTTATATTACAATCTTCAGTCTTCTTGCACTGGTTTTATTCTATAGTCTCAAATGACAAGAGGAAATGAATATTCCAGTGACAAACCCTGAAAAACAATGAGTAACTTCAAGGCTGAGGTGAACAGCTTCATGTGTATGCTTAAATATTCAGTTGGGATTATTGAGTGCTTCCATTTTTACACAATTCTGTTAATAAAATTCTCTGACGATTGAAAGAAAAACATTTAATCCTACATTAAATGTAATTTTTTTTTTACTTTGGCCACAAGGTGGGGCCAGTCATTTAACATGGCAACACAGGAATCATTGACTGGTAAATTGGAAGGAAGCAACTTGTCTTTTATCAGAGCTCAAGAGCTTTAATGTAAAAACAGGTTATTAATGTGGATAGATTTTTTTTGTAAACATAAGCCTGAATCACTTAATGTGTAATAAAGGATGAATTTTGAGTTACAAAGGCAGTTTAATCCTTGTTGACCAAAACTGAAGTGTGTCCTCTGGCTGAAAGGGTGCTGTTTTAGCTATATAAAAGACATTAGCTTGACAATAACACAATCAATACAGAAAAATGCAGAAACAAAATATGGATCAAGGGCAAGTGGCTGTTAAGAAAATCCAATGCATTCATTTTTACAGTATCTATCAAACCACTAAGACTGAATTAAATCTGCAAATCACCCAGGGTTCAGGTTTTTTTTTTTTTTTTCAGCCATTTCCTCCTCCCCTTAACTGTTTGATTGCACATCAAGCTGAAGAATAAATGCTCTAATCAAAACAAAATCTCACAGAAGTGCCAGACAGGGCATCATAAAGCAAGACTTTGTCCACCGCGCCTCACTAATACACAGCAGTAAAACCAGTTCAAAGTCAACATGAAGTGAGGGAGGCTTTCAACTTTTTTCACCTGTACAGTCAATGAGAAAGAAAACATTTTAATTACTGGATTATCAGAATTTTTTTGTAAGCTTAATTTGATGGGTGTTTCTTTAAAGGAAAAAAAACAAGGCTAATCTCACCACTGCTCATCACTGTATTAAGTGTCTGTTTATCAAGTTAAAAATTTGGTCCACTAGCTTTCAGTTATGAATGCCATTTCCTATAAAGTCTTTCCCCTCAGTGTTTCTTTCATGATGCAGATGATTTCTGTCTATACTTAAAGTGAAATGAGCAATTACCACTTCAAAAAAATTCTTGACCACCTTTTCTGTTTAATTAATTACATTATTACTTGTTAGGAATCAAAATCGTCAACTGCCGTGAGAAAAACATAATTGGAAGTGTTGGTGTTGAATGTTAAAATAATCAGGTGTACAGTCTAAAGTGGTGACTAATATTTTATTTTTAATAACTTCCTGTATATAAAAGGGCACCTTGTAATATTATAACCTGACATTTATCATTTACATTAACTTGCACTGCATTGTCAGCCACAGCAAAATGCTTTCAATTAAATAAAAAAAATCTATCTATATCCCTGATGGGTTGGTGGAGACCAAAACAGAGCTAGAAGGGAGTTCAATATTTGACTTAATAAGACAAACTCCACATCAACTCTTTGCCAATAATGTAGCTATATTACTGAAAAGGTGATAATGTCACTTCTGTTAAAAGCTCATTTTACTGCCCCCCCCCCAAAATATTGTAATTTTAACTATAGACAGAACATGATACTATGCCATTTAATAAAAGACTACTGAGAGAAACCCTATGGGGAAATATACTGAAACTGGTGGAGCAAAAGATTTATTAAACCGCACTTCATTTTTCATAGCTTGGCTAAAGATAAGGAAAAAATGTAATCCTAGTTCGTCTAATAAACATTAAAAAGGGATTAAGGATTCTGAGTATAATGGGTTATAAATGGGCTATTTGCTCTCATCCACTTATCACAACCACATTCCTTTTTCTTTAGCCGTAGATGCACTCTACACTATTTGAAAAGTCCAAAGGGCTCCAAAACCAACACAATAATTTCTCCCAGCCTCAATGATACGTCACACTTGCTGATGTGTAAGATGTGTTTTGTCATTTGTACTCTCACTTTTGATCTATACAGAAATCAACAATTTACAATAAAAACCTCTTACATGCTATCTACAGCGCCTCCAGTTTCACAGTATTGAGCCAGCTGCATCGTGCCGCAAAGGCAAAGTGACACAGCTCAGCTAAAGAGACTTTTGCCAGACAATAGAGAGGGAAAAAGTATTCAAAAGCATTTTACATGTTAAAAATGAGGTCTCAAACTGTACAAGGCTTGTTGTTCTGCATCTTACCAAAGACAGCATTATAGAGTCAATTACTTTCCGTGTCAAGCAAGTGTTCCAAGCATTTTTGGGGATGCAGATTAAATACTAAAGTCAGAAGGGTAAAAAAAAATATATAAATCAACAAGAAAACCCCTAAAGAGCCATAATGAAAAGTGCCCGTGTAAATCACCTGTGCTATAAACACAATGTAAACAAATTCTTTTTAACCAAACTGAATGTGAGGAGTACATTACAGAAACGTATTTTAATAACTTAAAATGATATGTGCTGTATTTTGAAATTATCAAAGTTGTTGGTTGTGAAATCTACTACTTTTACCCCCTCAGTGTGCAGAGGAAGACTTTGTAGTCAGTCATGAGAGCATTTATTATTATTTTTTTTAACGTTAAGCAAGGATTAAAGGAGGTAAAGACACTGAAGAGAAAGGTGGTTCATTTTTGCTAAATGTTGACAGTATTTCACTCCCTGTACAGTATATATGCTTCATTTGAGAATGGAACCTCTAGTGCTTGGCTAGCTTCCCAAATAAGAAAACACACTTGACACCTGTAAATCGAAATATTACCATGGGGCCGCACACTTCTGATAAAAGAAACATCGGCAACCACCATAAAAAGTAAAGTGAAGAGACAGTATCCAAATAATCCAAAGACCTTAACACAAGGCTGTTGAACAGTTGCATCAAGACACTCACGAGTGTGTGACAACTGTTAATGCAAGACAAGTCACTTCCCACAGTTCTCTTCAATCAGATACAGACAACATTTCTTCTCTTACAAAAAGGGAAGAAACTACACTAATGGGCACATTCATTCACAGAAAAATAACCAAAAAATAGAGGAGACATTAAAATGACCACCAAAAAGCCTTCAGCTTAAGCACTATGTTTACACTTTGACATTACAACAGTAAAAAGTAGTTCTTGCATTCAATAAACACCACCCTAAGGGTGCTTTGATGATAGAGAATGAAGGTAGCAAGGGGACATTTCATGCAGTTGTCAGTAAAAAGAAAGGAAAAAAAAAACAGGGTCAGAAATTACATTTACAAAGTTTTCAGACTATTTAACCAACACTTGTCATCAGGTCTGTGCCACAGATCTGGCACAAAGGAGTTGGCAAGGCAAACCATGTTATTAGGACAAGAGAAAAGATGAGAGGAGAGGTGAAAAGAAGAGAAGAGCGCAAGTGGTGGTGAAAGCTCAAAAGCTCCAGAGAGTGTCAGGGGTATGGTTTTAGTTATCTGATACCCGAAATGGAGCTCTGATTGATGCTGTAGGTAGGGGAGAGTTCCCCACCTATCGTAGTCACCAAAGGTGTTCCATTACTGGTCAGGCAACTCTCCTGAAGGGCCTCAAAGTAGGTGGCCTGCACAGGCTTGTGACACTGCAACACTTGTATGGCATCGTCTATTTTAAACCATTCCCTTTTTCTTCCTGTTGACAGAACACAACATTTCAGAGCAGGGTAAGACAGCAGGGTGAACAAAATTATGAATGAAAAGGTTTTGTATATTTATCATTACTATTTACAGCAGTGATGTAAAAAAAAATTGCAAAGGCAGGAACAAAGCTGGCATTATAATCTGCTCCAACAAACAAACAACAAAATCCCTGAACTGTGATGTCACTAAGACCTAGGTAAAACAAGTAAAGCTGCAGACAGCATGTGACTGTCAGACAGCTTTTTCCATATGATCCCAATTACGGCAAAAAAAAAAAAAAAAGTGTGCATTACCAATGCTGACCGAGTCCTCCCAGTCCTCCAGAACCTCTGTTACAATAAGGACGTAGACGTAGGTTCTGTGTTTTCTCTCTTGGTTCTGTGGGGAATATGTTTAATCTGTTAACTTCTCATTCACATCAACATTTTGGCAACATTTCAACATTTAAAGACCCAAACAGCCTACAGCAAATAAGCTCACCTCAAATACTCCAACTAAACGACCCAAAGTCCCCTTCACACCGGCCTGTAAAACAAAAAGATGTGCAAATTAAGAGTGAGCAACTTTATGCCCCATTTTTCTAAATACAAAGTACTGGGGTTTAATTCAATATGATCCACTAGTTATTGCAACCTGCTGAGACAGGATGCAGAGACAGTCAGAGTTGTTGAATTTAACTCTATTGTGGAGGTTGTACTTTTTTTTTTTTTATGTTGGAGAGGATTACATATTATAAGAATTATCCACTACAAATTCATTCTGTTCAAATTGTAGGCCTCTGTCCAACACAAAATAATTTAATAGTAGTGAGGTCTGGCTAACCAGATGCAAAACAAAAATATCTGAAATACAGATTTCAGATTTTGGTTATCAGTTAAAATAATTAAGCCAGCAGATAAAGTTTTGTTGTTATTACTGCATCAGTTAATTCTATCAATCTATCAACTGTTTAGTCTCTAACATGAAAAAAGAAAAAGGACAACAAAGACATGTGGTAATTACTTCTATTGTCTACTATTCAGACATTTAGTCTTGAATTGAATAAAGAGTACAGCAAATCTTATCTAAATATACTTGAAGAAATTTATTTCAGTCAACTTATCAGTTTAATTCTTATCGTTCCACAACACTTGTAAACACAGACATTTAGCAATCACATGATGCCACTTACTGACTACTTCTCTAAAAGATGTTTCCAAATGTCAAGATCATATACGAAAGGTCAGAGACAAAAAACAGAATAAGCTCAGTGCTGTCAGTTTAACTAGACCTTCATGATCATAAAACCTAAGCCACATTATCCAAATGTTAACACTTTTTTTTTCAGGACACCGTGAACACTTATGTTGCTGTTAACTTTAAAACCTTTCAACAACAAAATAAATTATCTGCGAGGTAGATCTTAACTCCCAGAGGAGAAGTAGTGGGTTAGAGTTATACAGAGGCAGGCCACTTGCTGACATCTTTGCAGGTTCTTCTTCAGGTTCCAGTTTCAGTCTCAGTCTATAAATAAATGTTTACACCACACACTGTACCATAGAGTTATGTGTTACTGATGTACTCTTCTGGCCTTCAACTAGAACATACTGGAAACAACAGGCACAATTTCACTTAGAAACCCCAAAGACATGCCATGGATTAAGTAATAGGCCAAAAGTCAACCTCTATGTTTTTATGAGACATAAAAGGTCTCCCAGCTTAAGCATTCATGTAACTGAAGACTACTGGTCATCAACATGGAAAAGGATGAACAGCACTGAGGCTGAATTACAAGTTACGCAATGCTGCCCTGTGTCTTCATAGTGTAAGACTAGGGGTGCATGACTAACAAGGATAAGCAGAGGTTGTTGATGGTCTAGCAAACAAAGGAACCTTCTATAACTTTTGGCCTCCTCCTGAACAGTGTGTTTTTGCTCTTATCCTTGACAAGACTCCAGACCACCAAGCATGAGCAACCACTCTCATCAGGTCATCAGCATAAGCTTGCAAGGATTAGGATATGTCTTGTTACACCATCATATGATAAGAGGCTTAAAAAGCCACAGTACATGGTGATGCATTGAGTAACACTCAAAAGTCACTACAAAAAATGTGGTCTTTCAGCACTTTTACCACAAGTCAGTTATGATGTGGCATTGCTTTTGACCCTGTGAAAATGTGTTGGCAAGCCATAGCATCTTGGAACCACCAAACTGCAAAAGCCAGGGAAAGAGATGATATCAGCATCCATCACTGTGATAGATCATACATAGAATAAATGGTCAGTGACCTGCCAAGTGCTGGTAGCCAGGCCAGATTTGATCACCACTTTCATCAAAATACCCATGTTGTAAACATGTACACTGACTGAAGGGACTCCCAATTTTCACAGGGAAACATAGGATACATACCATAAGCAGGCTATTAATGATTTCTAATGAGATTCAAACCTGCTTTCTAATTGCCACACATCCTTTCCTACACAGATAAAGGACAGATTTATCATTCAAGATGGCTCTGTAACAAGGCTCCTGATGCAAAAGTAGATCTAAAATGTAAAAAATATAGCTGATTTCGACCTCAGCCTACAACCTTACTTGACAACTAAACACTGCTTTTGTAATATGATGATATGATACAGCTTACATGTTGCTAGGCTCTCACTCCTGTCCATGCAAACAGGATGACTGCACTGACAAATGGACTTTGAGAGCATGGTATTAGTCCCAGTGTTTAAATACAGACACAATTAAATAGAAATGAAATACAATACATCTTGTGAGTCTATACTCAGAATAATTTGTCATGCTGTATATGGAAGTCCATTCTCAGAACATTACCAGCTAGGAATGACGTCTAGAAAGGTTAATGGTAAAATGAATGGTAGTTTATGAAAGACAAATCACAAGACTAAAAAAATTCCAAGTCAATATGTAGGTTAAATCTCAAAAAGTGTGTTTGTGCGATGAATAAACATGAGAATGCATATAGAACCTTTGATATACTGCCGATAGGAAACATTATATAAATATATATTTCTCCAGCTGTATATGGTAGACTAATAATGAAATATACATATATATATATAAAACAGCTGACCTCTTCACACACTTCTCGAGCTGCAGCAACACTGGGCTCTTCCTCTGGCTCCATTCCTCCTCCAGGAACTATCCACTTGTCAGGATGTCGACTACTGCTCACCAGCAGCACCTGTAACACATCCAGTGCAAGACTGTTTATACACTAGAGTTTAACTCCATATTGCTTCTTGTTGTGTATTCACAATATACAAGTGCTGCTCAACTACCCAACCACAGCATGAGCTGGAGCAAAGGTATGCAGCTGCCAGCTGAATATTATTGTGAATACGTTTTATTTTATTGTGTGTATGGCTAAGATTGGATATGAATCATTGATATAACTTATTTCCACGCAGCTGTGAGGAGTCTATGCTGGGTTAAAGCTGGGGCTTGGCTTAGTGCCGGTCTGGTAGACTTACAGTCTGGTAAAAGTTTAAAAGCTGCGTGCTGGTCGTAATGATGTGTTTCCTGTAACCAGCCCCCCATGTACCTCGCAATCCTGCCTCCCCTACTCTCCAGAATGAGGAATTCATTTAGTCTCTATTCGTCATCTCCCCTGGTAAAACATTTTCACTACAAAGCCATCTTTTGCATGTTGTTGACAAGACATGGGCTTCCCAAATCGTTTCCAAGCTCTAATACCCTTGTGAAGGCTAGTTTTAGTGGCGTGCACTAACGTAGCAGCTATGGCTAACAACAATTTTAGCTATGGCTAACGCATTGCACTGTAAGGTTGCTTAAATTACCAGACTACCTATTAACACTAGCAAATAAATGTGTCACGCTGCAATTTTGAAACTCTGAATCGAGATTTACATCCCTCCGAACAATTCTAGTGACAATGGTACCACAGGGATGTGATCGCTGGCCGGGAGCCGGCTGCCCGCAGCTGCTACATGGCGAGTTAGCATTCTAACGTTCGCAATAGCTTACCGCTAGCAGGTTGGCTCCATACAGAAGCAGAGGCTGCAGCTACCTGCAGAGCTAACGAAGCTTACATAACCGGTGACGGGAGCTACAAACTGACGGTAAATTCAGAACATCTGAGAGCAAAACCAAAAGGAATGCTCGTTGTTTTTAGTCGGTAAAAAAATCATAACTCCCTATATAACATTTGAGTTATAGAAGACAAATAGGTATGGTAGCGCAGGTTAGCATGGCCCACCAGACAGCAACATCACCGGCCTCACCTCCTCCTCGGTCTCGCTCCTGAAGCACAGACAGGCGGCCCGCTTCTTGTAGCCATCCCCGTCGTACGTCCGGGTTTGGTTTGACTTGAGCTTCATCATCTTGGGGGCAAAAAAGTTCAAAAGTATTGCTAAGTTAGCCAATTAAAAAGACGATGGTTGTTGACGCAAAGTCCTCCTCCGGGGAACCTCGGCGTTTTACTTAAAAGAAATAACTTCTTCTTCGCTTCATTTTCACAAACCTAGGCACATCTAAGGCACGGTCGCCATTACAAGAAGCCGCTACGCCCACGACGTAATTTAACCTTTAATCGCTCGGAAAGCGTAGGAAAATTACGTATCAAGCGTTGAAGAATTGGGACACCGGAATGGGGTAAACGCAACACCGTGCTGTGACTGGAGTAAGCCGGTGAAGGAAAATGGTACTTTTTGCCTCCAGCTACCACGCAGCGGTTACTTGTAAGATGTTGATACATAAGCGAGTACCAAAATACTTTTAATTATTAAAACGTATCCTTTCACACAATGTATAATGTCAACACTCGAACAATGAATTGTACGGTAGTTTCGTCATTTTCAGCACCGCAGGTAATGGACAGCTCCAGCGTGGTCCTTGATACAACCCTGATACAACCATGTGAACTTCTCAGCCGAGGTCAGAGAAACAATTTACCATAATTATACAGAACAGAAAAGTGCAACAAAACAGCCTGTGCAGTCTATTTGGTAAAAAGAATGCAGAAAATCTCAGTATACCCAGTACATATCCAACCCCCTCGTTCATTTAAAACTAATATGTTTAATTAACAAAACATTTGTTGATTATTTTTCTTGATTGGGTGATTTGATCAATAGGATAATGTCAGATATTGTAAATGTAAAATGCCAAAATGATATGATAATGTCAGAGAAAGAAACACTATGAATATTCTATCAACTCATTTATTACAAAATTATACCAGTTGACAGACTGACACTCATTTGTTTTTAGGTGAGGAATTGTTGAGAAAAGTTAAGGCCACACGGATAGCCTAATGATTTATTATTCCACTTCCTGTGTGAACCCGATTCAAATCGAATCTAACTGTATATTCACTCCCTATGTTTTCTTTCAAAAGCAAACTGTAAAATACATAAGCAATGGGTTGCTTATGTATTTTGCTAAATGTTAACAAAGCAAGAAAAATCCAAATATTCTGTTTCATCTTGTGCTTTATGCCTGTGTCTTCTTTCCAGTAGATGAGAGCAGGCTTTATGAAATTAAATGTATATCTATACTGTATGGGGTCATACTCAAGAGGTTGCACTTTTACTATCTGCAGTTGCTATGCCAACCCATTCTCCTTACAAGTCTCTGATGAACTATTCAGACCCAGAAGCAGGGATACAGTCCCTGTCGTTTCCAAAAGAGGGCGCTCATACCTTTCAGTAGACGCATAAAGCACACTTGAAAGATACTGCCACTCATATACTTAATATAATTTGGATACATGGAACTCTCTGTTTGATTAAGACATCTTCTCATTGTGCCTTCTCTGTATACTCAACAATTACTGTGTGTCTCTCCATCTGCAGCTCTACTTATTTCCTATAAGATGTTCTTTCTGTAGGTTTCCCTGAATCAACAGCTAAAGTTAGTGAGGAGAGTTTGATTTGAATTAAACCAAAACATACTTTTGTTAGGTGACATGGCTTTGTTTCATGTACAAATTTTCATGTTTCAGATAGCAGTTTTGGGTACATGGGAAGGTTGTGTTACATTTCACTGTTCTTGGTTTCACTTCTCATTTCTTTTGAAGCACAAGACAATTGAAAGCGTTAATACTTGGAAAAGTTTCTAATATTAGGGATGGTACCAGTTACCAGTTCAGGTAGAGAAAGCAGCAGAAAACTGGCCCCAGTGACTCAATTGCATCATTAGGCTATTGATGTGTTTACCAGCTCTAGGTAGAGCTGTGTTTATCTGACATGATATGACATAAAAAATCATTTCTTAGTATCATAGTTTTAAGGGTCCTGAGCCAGAAAAGCTCTGTATTGCATCGGGTAGCTACAGCAAAGAACACAAGGGTATATAAGAGCACTGATATTTATATTTAAGATGTATTCTTGATAAATTTTTTTATTTATTTATTTTATAAGCAGGAAGATCCTATTCAGATATAATAGCAAGTCTTTCTTCTAAAGCAAATGTACTAAATTTCATGTACATTCACAGTATAAACAAACTAGGGACTGAAGACCAACATGCGAAACACATTGTACAAAGTAAAACAGTCACATTTCGCACATTTTGTAAGTACCACTTTTTCAAAAAGTTAGAGTCCATGGGTTTTCTCAGTTTTATTATTATTTTGGTTTGATTTCAGATTAGCTTATTACTGGTAAATTGTAATTCGCTGAAATTCACTAAAGCATTAACACTAAACTGAAAAGTCTGATGAACCTAATCATCACAATATTCTTTTGTTACAGTATATGCAACAGTGAGTGATTGCAAAAACAGATAAACAAAACAAAATGAAACAAAGCAGAACAAAACAAAGCAAAGCAGTCCTAAATAGAGTTCAACTGCAGAGGCAAGAATAAGGAGACACAAAACCAAAGGCTATGCAGCCGCTGAGGTTTGTTTAATTGAAGACAGCTACGATATTGCCAACATTACCCATTCAAGCACCTTTTTCCTCCAAAGTAAATATGCACGTTAATGACTAAATAAGCAGGAGATTGTGTTGTTCTGCCGAAGGCCAGAATAAATTGTGCTTGGCTTCACACACATGAGAGGTAATTTACTGTGTTGTGATTTTCTAGGTTTAAAGTGACATTGCCCTTGGTGTACTTTACTAAAAGGTATCTGCAAGCTGACTTAATCTAAAATCATTAAATACTACACAGTCAAATGCTATTGAATGCAATGAAGACTGAATATAAAATAATCTACATCAGATGTTTAATTATCAAACATACAGGATATTGCTCTAACTGTTGAAACTTAGATTTCAGTGTTCAAGGCTGTGATTTAAATTCATTAACCTACATAACCATAAGAAGATACAAGTTTTATTTATTAATGATTTATTTTGAGTTAATGTTATAATGTACAACTAAGTCCTACAACCCATTCAAGGTACTTGAATCTAACCACCAGGGCCTGCTGTTGTGATACTCACAACTGGTCTCTGCTTATATTTCAGTAAGAATCAACAACTCATTTTTTTAAATAAATAAAAAGTAAAAATATAAAATCTGCAACATGTTCATGGTTTAGTATTTACTATAATTTAGTATGTCATAGTTAGGAATTAAGGGTAATAAAGTTGCATAGACCTTACATTTTAAATGCCCTGTGCCTCATGGACAACACCCGTATCAGACGTATAAAATTTCACATGTACAATTGCATTATTCACACATTTACTGTATTTCAGGGTAATTTAAAAATACACAGAAACGTATTCTATCATCAAAACCAAGAATCTGAGATTTTACAGAGTAAAAGTGGACTCACTATGCTTTCACTCTACACACCCACAGACGGGATATTTGTAGATCAAAGGTAAATGTAACATCTGTATATCACACTTTACTATTCACTGTTAGGATTTTATTGCATGAAACATACAGCTCAATACCAGCTGCAACTCATTGTATTTCTTCCATTCTGTACACTGTTATTTGAAAATTACTTATGGGGAGGATTTATGTCATAAACAACCAGTATGTTGTGCTTCCTATTGTAATTTTAGCAACCACCTTAAGGCATATGCTGAGGTAAAACTTTAGAAAACAGCAAAATATACAACACATTAAATGTACTTCATTAGTGTGCTCTTTTGTCAGACAACAAGAAAAAAAAATCAGATTCCAAAGTCTACAAATTCAGCCAATTCGTACATTTGACAACTATATTTTCCATTACTGCATTGTAAATAGTTTTAACAATAGTATTATCACAATAGTAATTCTACAGTAAGCCAATATAGACAACTCTTTTTAGTGGCATTCTGTTTCTTCTGCTCAAATGATGACTTGCTTCAGACAGTGATGTACTATAATAAGTGATGTAATATAGCCTAGTCTCTGCATTTATCAGATGACATATTGCCAGCTGTTCTTCCTTGTGCACTCTATACTACAGTATTAATTTGCACAGTAGCCATTATAATGTATAAAAAGCTTATGGGTTAAAAGGTTACACCTATGATAACTGTAAAACTGTGGACATCTCATAAATAAATATAAGCACAGGGCCAGTCTGTCTGCCCTTCCTGGTCTGTTTCATCTTTGAAAAATATTGCTTCAAACAGACATCTTATCTGTGTTAGACCATCAGAAACTCACTCACTCACTCACTCAGTCACTCACTCACTCACTCATCTTTTACTGATTTATCCTCCATATGAGACATAGGGCGAGAGGTGGGGTACACCCTGGACAGGTCACCATTCCATCACAGGGCCACATATAGAGACAACCATCCACTCTCACATTCACATCTATTTGAGTGTCGAAGTGGCCTAATGCCCAAATCTGCATGTTTTTGGACTGTGGGAGGAAGCTGGAGAACCCGGAGAAAATCCACACATCAGAAACTCAATTTTATATAATCAAATGTCACCATTTAATCAAATGTCACTGTGGTTAAATTTCCAGTCTGTATGAGTCTCTTTTCAATATTAGATGACACACAAACATTACATTCATTATTATTCATTATTATTCATGTGACACTGAAGGACCTGCATGTTGTTCCCTCCTGATCCTCATTGTTGATTTTATGAGTAAATTTTTAAAGCTATAAAACAACTTTGAATTCTTTTTTTTTACAATTAGTCTGGGGGAAAAGGAAGTGGCTCCTCATTGGAGAATGAGTAAACAAACCAGATCAGAGTTTTCATGAGCAGAGGTCACTCTCAGCAAATATAAAAGCTGCAGGGGTTTTGAAAGAATTTACATTCTGAATAATTTCCATTATATATATCCATAAAATGACAGACATCTGGGGGCAGGTGATTATGCCTCAGTGGTTTGTCTTTTTCAATGGGATTTGCACAAGTGACTGGAAATAACATGGCTTATATTTGCTCCTCCCCATAGCTAAATGAAATAAGTAATCTCCAGAGTTTACCGTGCATGGGGGACGGTGAAGGACTCAGAGGCGTAACACGTTATCTTTGGAGAAGACACTAGGCCAGTGCACTGCACCAGAAAAGCAAAATAGGAATGAGTCTCCTGGTGGAAATAACATTTTGCATCCATTCTCCGCAGCTAAATAATTTACTCATTATGCTAACAATGCTAAACAGAAATAGAGGAGCTGACAAATGGAACACTTATACTATGTGGGGCAATAAAGGAGACATAAGGCACTCATTCCAATAATGTGCACAACGTAAGCCCTGATTTTATTTTATACATGAATCACAAGGTCCCCTGATATTTCACAGGAGTGTCAGTCACTCGGCCATTTTGCTGAAATTTGCTACAGCAAAGGTGTGAATGAATATTCAGAGACTCAGCTGCATTCAAGGCCCACAGAGACCTGCCACACACATACACACCCCCACCCCTACCCTCACCCCCTTTTATCTCCAAAGACATCGCCCTTGATGTGGTGGAGTGGGTCCAACACTCCACAGGTGTGACCCAGTCAGACCTGTGAAAGCCTCCTTGACCTTGTGATCAGGATGTAGAAAGAGCAGCTGCGCCTGCAAGGAAGCAAAGGCTGACATGGCTATATACACGGAATGTCACTTACATTACAACTTCTGCTAAAATATAACCCAGCCCATTAATAGTCAGTTGTCGCTAAGGGGAAACTTGTACATTGTAAGGTAATGTTAAGTCTTTTAGCGTTTTTTTTAGTAGTTAGCCCTGAGGGATTCAACATGGCCTAAAATGAATGAATGTTCACAGCCTCCTCTAAATTCTATAATTTGTCACTTAAATACTCAACATCAGCTGTTGAACATCTCTGCATTGTTTTCTTATTGAAAACCAGGAAATAACAATGCATATAGTCAATTATCTCCATTAGACATAATACAAAACTGATGTATGAGGAAGTTCTTCATCACTCCAGAACACACTCTGTGGACCTTTGAAGGTTAACAGCCAAAATTTATTTGCATCAATTCCAAATCATTCCATGTCTGGTTTAAAATAAATTTCCTGCTCTTTTGCTTGATAATGCTGGACATACTTTATATTGGCCCGCTCTTGGCCGTCTCCAGGAAATTAATGTAATTCAATGCAATGTCCTCAGAAGTCATGGGAACCAGTATGTGCGTGTGTGTGTGAATGTCAACCCAAAAGCATAATATTTGATATAAATGACACTTCCTCATCTGCATCCTCAGTTAGATTGTGAATTATTGTACAATATCATATTGCAGATGTTAAAATAGTCATAGGAAGCCTTGAATTAATAGCGTCAAACTCAAAGTGAGTCCCTGGCGTTCACATATGGTGGTATATGTATATATATAGTGCACTTGTCAGGACATGCATTGTAAGTGTTTTCGAAATGTATGAACGCTGAAGTCGTGTTAAACGAGTAAAAGACAAAAGGCAGCCATGTACTGTTTACCACACTGACTGCATCCATCCACTGCCACAGCTCTGCTGGTATACATGCTTTACCTGGCACCCCCCCCCACACACACACACACACACACTAATGCTGCGTTTTCTTCTGTACAGGCATCGTGTTGTGAATCAATCACACCCAGCTCATAGTCTTCCGTCTGTCAGTAAGAAAGTGCTCTCGCGTCGCTGGAACGGCATGTGTGATTCTACTCTGTTTGAGCGCCTCTTCTCTTCGGTGGAGCCGTGTCAGTGAGTGGCTCCACTCTGGACGTGCCATTTCTCTCCTCATCGCACACAGACCTGAAGTTGGGACTTGAGACTTTCAGCACCACTTTTCCGTGGACAGCGCTCTAAATGGTGCCGGGGATGCGACGCAGCCTCGACTCGCGCTTGGATTCCATTTGGATACTATTCATAGACATTTGTCACATGCTGATTTAAAAAGAAAGCACCAGGATTGCAGCGAAGCACCCAACAAGACACGGGTTTGCTTTGGGTATGGATCACTTCTTATAAAATGATTCTTCGTGTGCACGAAAACAAGGGGTAAGTACAGCCACCCAACCAGCAAATATGGGTCATCAACTGCAATTAAATCTTTAAAAAGCAAACGTCGTGATATATGGTACATTTACTTATTAATTTATACTGACAAATGGCATCCAAGATCAACATTTTTGGGGGGTGCAGGCAAGATATAATTCGTCATGCAACTTGCATATTTCATTGCTTTTAATATTTTAAATATTTAATAATTTGTGATGCTTTGGCAGATTTGAAAAGTGATAACCGTGTGTATTTGTTTATATACAACGCTCAGAACTGTGCCTGCACAGACGTCTTAAGTCTCAGACAATATCATCAAAAAAAGTATAACTCAATATTCAATCTGCAGGATCTATACGGGTTTTAATGTGATCACAGTTGCATCTTTGAATGCGCATATATAAAAACAAGGGTTAAAAAAAAAATCCAATCCAGTTTGACTCTAAACAGCAGCGACGGGGTGCAAATCAGTCGCTTCTTCTACCTTCGCAGCTCCAGCTCATCCTCTTCTCTGTTCTCGTGTCTCCCTCTCTTCCTCGAAACAAGTTGAGTCACGTAGGGGAGCACCCCAGCTGGGTGGTGTTTTGTGAGAGTCTGGTGGGGGTGTGGGTGTGGGTGGGGTGGTAAACGTTGTGTGAACCATTGATTGTCAGTCACTGTGCTGTGCAGATGTGCTCCCTCCTGGTAGTGCAGGCGAGATTGGAGACAGCAGCAGAATTACTGATGTGAGACAGCTGATGTGGACCCTAGAGCAAACTTTAATAGGTTACTCAGGCCTGCATGGTTGTTACATCAAGGTCATTATTTTGTTGGCGGCCATGTATATTGTGCCTTATATGCATGTACATGGTTTGTTTGTTGTTTGTGGCATAGAAAACAAGGCTAGTATGTGCTGGTGTCAAGGTTCTTAAGACTAACAACGATATACCTGACTCACAGAGAATATTATTAACACTGCCCCACTTTCAGGCTCTACTCCTTCAGGCTTTTTTGTGGGGCTACAGATTAGCTATGTGCAATCCAATTCTCAAAGCTTCAATACCTAGTAGTGATTACAGCCAAAATATGCCATTGTCTGCATTCCCTCTGAACTTACAGCCAAGAGGGAAGTGTTCCTCGTATTAGTGGGTAATTATCTACAGAGTTTGAGTCAGCAAAAGACAGATTTTTAATTCAGTTTCATGTGGACTCTCTGGTCCCACAGGATACATGTTACATCTTACATAGAGTTATTCTTGTTGGCATGTTCTTCACAGTTGCAGTGACTGATAGCCTACCTGGATCTGGCCACAAAGCAAGCTTAAGTAATCTCAAGAGAGAGAGACTGGAAGAAATATTCAATGTGCAGATTGTAGCTAAGGTGGATGGCTTATTCAGAGAGCCTTTAAATTTAGTTTTCCAAGATTTGCTTGGCTTTTTTGTGCCCTGAGTTGGTTCAACACATACAGACTCAGCTTAAGAACCATGGCTTGTTAGCTGGCTGCTAAGATTCTATATGTCAATGGCTGGAGTGAAAACAGTTATGTGGAGATGCTGGGGCATTGCCTCATAGTCTGTTTAATTATACACAAGGACGCAGCAGCACATTTTAGATTATCTTGCCCATATCATACGAATGTTTTTCTACATTGCAGTCTGCAAAGGAGGTCATATAATGAACACACCACATTCACTTGCTGGGAACCGTGATGATCAAAGTGACTGAAATCATATCAAGAGAAGGGGGGGAGGCTTGATCTATAGTCCCCAGTCTGCCGAGCAACTCTCCACTATTCATATATTTTAGCTGCAGCATGGATCCAAGAGCAGGACTGCAATAAAGAGAGTGTGCACCGTTTCCCAGAACAGACCTGTGGTTAAATTCCCAGCAGACCTCTGTTGTTCCCTTTTACAAAGGCTTGTGCTGTAAATGGAGAAATGCATGTGCATGGTGGTGTATAGTGCCCAGGTTCCAACTTTATTCTCCTCTTGGCAGACGCCATCTGCTCACTGGGGAGGTTTTCCAAACAAATCTGTATTAAAGACAGGGGATATGAGAAACACAGACACATACACACAGTATACTAAGTTTTTCATTATAAAAAGGGGAAACTACTTTATACAAATACAAATAAATGGCTTCAATAGAGCATTTATAGACACATACTGTACACTGATCAACTTTAAAACTGGTAATTACATTAATATTTAAGATTATGATTTTCTTCAGTGGTAAAATTTATACACTTACACTTAAAAACAAAACAGAGTTTGTCTTAAAAACATCAGACAACTATATAAGTGGACAGTAAAAAAATAATATACAGTATATACTATAGTGGAGTATAGTGAACTGAACTATTTAGTAGCTGATTGTTGTAAATTTGTCCCTAATACAATCAGAAACATTAGTTACTCTGTTACACTGGTAATCTGCTAGATTACAGGAAAACATCCTACAATTATAGAACTACACCTGTCTCCCTACGTGAAGAGATTCTCATTTCAGTAGATGATGTTCAAGCTAATGGATACATCTTGTGTGCAACTTATTGAGGAGTTCATGATGAACATTAACTCTATGGATATAATGGACCCTCATCACACACTGAGAAGAATTTATACTCAAAGGTTAATGGATGGAAATGTTGGTCTCTTTAATGAGACATCAGAAACAGTAGGTATATACAGTAATTTCAGGTGATACTATTTAAATTTTGTGCATTAGGGTGCAAATGAGTAACTGTGAAATAAGGTAGAAAAACACTCGGATTCCAAATTAATAAAAAAAGAGGAGAAACAACAATAGAAAAGATCCAGAAGAGTCATCATACACAGAGATTCTTCCTAGGGCAACGTTGTGTGAAATGGAGTGTGAAATGAGTGCTCTTAACATCCCTGCAGTAGATTATACACATTATCTTACACTGGGGTTCGAGAGCATCTTACCTCTCATCTGTGAGTCTGTCATCAAGATACATTCACCTTTAATCCAGTCCATTTATTGTTCCCACATACCTGGGACCATTTGTGCATTGTCCATGTCTAAAGTTCATGAATTAATATCTTTCCTTCTAACTCTTGAAGTTTACCTGACGTTACTCCAAGCACCATTGAAGCTTTGTACCATTAGTGTCTGAAAAATTATCCATCACCAGTAAACACAAGTCATGACACAACTCATGTTCAAGCACTCTCAACTTCTTATTTGACCCTTTAATGTAAGACCTGCTCATTTATGGTCGTATAGTATATTAAGAAATGTTGCTTTGTTGTGCTTGTGCTTTTCATAATTGCACAGCAACTCAAGTAAAAGGCTAAGAGCAACTTTTACTAATAATTATTTTATTTGTTTTTTAATCATTTGGATGACTGATGAAATACAGAGGACATGATGACAATCAAGAGGCCAAGAGCAACTAAAATGTTCTGGTCTTTGTTATTTGAACATTTATCATGATCTAATCATGTTAATTCTGCAGTGCATAGAGGAACTGTGGGTGGTTTTTGCTGTTGTTGATGTTTTTATTCTACCTCTGTCTTAAAAAAAGCAATCCTATTAAACCTGACTGAGAAGGTGTTTGTGTGTATACAGCAGCACATACAGTGGCTTTATGTACTTTGCATTCATTCATATTTACTAAGTTCCACTAGTTATGTTAGTTATGTTATTGTGGCCTGTTCCATTCATTTTTAAACAATAGTTTTGATGTTTACTTTACTTTACATTGACAAATTTGACCCAGGAGTCAATTTTGTTGCACAATATAACCATAGCAGGTAATCACCTTTGGTAGTTTTAAGATGAATAAACAAGGTTCAAAGTGAGGAAAAACCACATAGTTAATGTGTAAAATTATGGAAAATTATTTTAAGGTTTTGTTTCCTTCAGTAAAAAATGCAAGCATTTGTACCAACAGCCCAGGGCGCACCGTGTCTACAGTGCATCACAAAACTAAAGATGTAAGTGGCTTCAGCAGGCAAAACTGTGCTGAGGAAAAATAGCGTGTTTTTATTAAAAAGAACCAGCACAATATCACAGATGCAACCATCACTGTCACTATTTGGTATTTGGATAGCGAGATGTATTCATGTGCCCACAGGTCCATAATTGCTGAAAATTACTGTACAGTCACACTTCCCTCTTGCCAAAAAGCATTCTGGGTAAACCACAACCACAGGGAAAACACAAGCTATAGTTAAATGAGGAGAGGCAGGTGGATAGACAGTGTGTACCCTTTACTAAACAGCACTCTTTGTGAAATAAATCAATCCATTTATTTTCTGAATTTTTTTTTTCTCAGTTAACTTCGTACTATGAATAATGTTCTTCAGATTCAAAATCAAACACATAAGTTACTTCAAATGAATAGTGTACTGTGTTTTTTTTAGGTAGAGGTCATCAATAGTTTGAGCCATGTTTTTGGTCACCGGTTGAATGCAAGGTCCAGTATTCATTCTCTTTTCGCTTTGTTTAAGGCCTTAACCAATTCCTGATGAACATTTTACCCCAAAATCTTTGCTATGTTTTCCAGCTCATCACAAATTGTGTGCATCCACTGGTGCTGGATTGCACAACCAGTGGGAAGTGGCCAATAATCTCCATAGGGCTGAGAGGAGCTACAGAGTCATATTATTGATTTCTTTTACATATAAGTAATGATCTGCGCCATTGCTGGAATAAGAATATTATTGACAATATCTAAAGCATTTTAAGCACTAAATGGTAGTTTATGACTTATCATAATCAAACCATTTATTACAACCATTGAAACACAGTTAATCTTGACTCTGATGATTCCACTGAATTATCTAAGCAGCATGCTTGGTGGGACAAAGGGAGCGCAATGCAAGAAACCTCCTATACTACAGTGAGCCCAAGCAAGACACTGGAAATGAACGTTTCAAATTTTAGAGAGTGTCAAATCTGATCTAGGAAGGTGGAGGCTGGAATGTAGGTGGCAAAGCTTTGCAAGTGGCAGCAGTGTGAGCATTGGTGTTGCAAGGAATGAGTGAAGAAGGATTGTTATTTAAATGGACCACCTTGATCTCCATTAATGGACATCGAGGTGGATAGATGTGAATAGATGTGATTTGAGTGTGATAGACTGTGGTCAGTTAGTTGTCACCTGATTATAGCTGGAGAGTATGACTTCCATGGTCTGCATTACTGCAAAGCTTTTTTATGTTATAAAACACTGCATGAAATGTTTTCATGCGATGAGTTATGAATTCCCTAGTATCTGCTTAGAAGTGTTAATTAATATATATATATATGTTATACTGTATACTCATTGGCTATTAAGTACACCTGTTCAACTACCTGTTAATGAACATATCTTATCAGCCTTGCATTTAAGCATGTATACACACAGAGTCCTGAACCTGCTGAAATTCAAAAAGAGCTTCAGAATGGGGAAGAAAAGTGATTTATGTGACTTAAAATGTGGCATTTGTTGTTATTGCCAGACAGGCTGGTCTGGGTATTTCAGAAACTGCTGATCTTCAGGGATTTTCATGCACTAGGGTTTACAGAGAATAGTCTGAAAAAGAGAAAATATCCAGTGAGCAGCAGTTCTTTGGGTGAAAATGCCTTGTTGATGGCTGAGGGCAGAGGAAAATGGCCAGACTGATTCAAGATGATAGAAAGGCCAAAGTAATTCAAATCACCACTTGTTACAACCAAGGTATTCAGAAGATTATATCTGAACACACACCACATTAAACTGAACCTTGAAGCAGATGGGCTACAGCATACTCAGCATACAGCATCCACTCCGTGTATTTTTCAAGCTCAAATGTGGCACAAGTAAAATGTTACAGCGTAGTAACATTCCTGCCTGGATATTCTATCCACCTCTGAATGTGGGTGTAGCTGGACAGCGGCAAGAGTCCACAGTGATCCTACTGCATTGCACTTTATCGTCAAGTTGTTCTCCTCTTTTTCCTTAAAAATCAGTGGGCAGTGTAAAAAGAATTTGACAGGTGTCACTCATTATTATTATGAACCTATAGAGCAGCTTTTTTCCCTCAGCACCAAATGGCAGACTGGCAAACACTGTGAAGCATTTAGCAGCTAAAGGACCAGAGAGGAGTTGCTCGAACTCAGGAACAAAGCTCAAAGAGAGTTATTAACAAATTTGTGAAACTTGGAGAGAATTGAACAGGCTGTAAAACTATGTTTCTTGCGGGTGCTCTGTCATTTGTATCCAAGACCGATAGTGACATAATAGCATACCATCCAATAAGCATCCTACTGTGAAGCTTTTCAAGCCTCAAGTACCAATACCAATACCGGTATTGGACATTGGTCCACTTTAATGTGCTTGTGTTCATATTTGCGAAACTACTGCAGTACAACCACATCCAGTGCCACAGTGTTTGCCCTGCATTCATTCAGTGGCAATGCACTGTAACACACCTGAAGACACCTTGTCTCCTCTAACAGTTGACATTATTATTTATATCAATGGGCTCAGTGTGTCCACTTATTTTAATTTGGAGTGTCAAATGCTCTCTCGCTCTCTCTCTGTGTCATGTTGACATGGCTACACAAGGACACACTCACATGGAAGGAAGACACAGGTGGAGTGAATGGCAAACACAGACATGCAATAAATTTGTCTCAAAACTATTTACTGACTGTCATCCCACAGTGGAAACCAGACTGAAGTAGCATTTTAAACAAAGTGCCACTCACCCTGCACTCACACCTTTATCATCTATTTCACTCTAATTCCGTGTTTCCACCGGATTAAAAGGTTTGATTCAGTACAGTATGTATTTTTTTAACATTTCCATTAGGAATAGTACCGAAACTGCCATCCCCTGTTCCATTATTTAGTGCCCTTCCCTTGAGGTACCAGAGTAACTAGGTACGGTGTGGTGCAGGAGGAGCTAGACCAGCTCCACCCATGACAGTCAGCTCATCGGGTGACAGAAAAATGTAACTCCCTTGAGACCAGTGTTTCTTCAACACCTGTAGTCTATTCTCATACAAAGCTTGACTTGTTGTTGAGACAAACAGCCACAAACCGAGCAGGAAAACAAAGAGCTGTTGGATATCATCCATTGTTGTCTGTTGTGTTGTGTTTCAATGTTGTTTTTCATTGTTGAGGGACTGCAACACCATGATGGAAACATGGCTTAATTTGGACTGGTATTTACAAAAAGGACATCTTGTCTTGAAGAAGAACTACAAATGTTTATCAGATGTGAAGTCTTTTGCCTCTGTTTTGCTGTCTTAATGGAGAAAATAGCGGGTCCTTCTGTACATCTGTCTGTTTTTTGCAGATATGTTAAAATGCTCCATATAAACCTGGTAGGTACTACAGAATGAAGTAGTCATTTTCTGTGGATTGTGCTGTGAAAGTTTATTACTTTGAACCAGCAGCACAGGAAGTCACTTGATTCAATGTTAATATGGAAATACTGACTATCTCAGTTTGAAGGACAAATGACTGAAAAAAAAAAACACAAATAAATGAGTGGAGGAACATACAAAAGGTTTAATAAAAGCAAAGGGCCTGTACTCTGACGATATGAGACCCAAAGACCTTGACATCTGAAACAACTCATACAATGGCAAGACCAAGGATAACCACAGCAGAGGGCAAGCACATAAGTCTTACTTTTGTCTTCTTTGTATATATTGTAAAGTTAGTGATGGTCAGGAATCAGGACTTCATCCACTCTCTGTATCACACAAATTTAAAAACAGCAGCCCAGTGCACCATACACATGGTCGCATGGCTCCTACCAACTTCAATATGGCCATCAATACAAGTGAGGAAAAATGTAGACATCAAATAGAACAAAGCAATCAAAATATTAATAACAGCTCATTACATACTTGTTACATAATGGATCTGTTGTATCCATGTGAATTACTGCCCTCTTGTGGCGTTTTCTCTCATAGATGTCGGTAATTTTTAAGTACGTTATCAAATCTTTTTTTGGCATTTTTGGATGCGCATTGATGATAATTGCATAAAGATGGATACCATCGTAGCTCATATGCACTTAAACGAAAATATGTTGATCACCCCCAGTGGCTGGCTGCAGTTTAATTCTTAATCTCTGCCCTTTTCCTACTGGCAAATTAGACATAAATCATACTTAACAAATTACTTTATTTTATTTTATTACAATATGGTCAACAGCAGAGAGTAACAGTATAGAGAGACAACACAATATGGCCATATCTGAGCTACACTGGTTACATTCTGCATCAGTCATCTTGTCAAACTGTCCTTGACTCACCATGCATTGCTCATTGATGATATTGCATACATCATTGCCCATGTGAGTAAAGTCTGAATTTGTACATTAGGAAAATACTCAGGGACTTTTTCTATCCAAGCGTCAAGTATCAAGTAAACAAGCTAATTACTGTGTGATCACGTTGGTGCTGATAAGTTTGAAAAGTTTCAGAGAGCACTTTGTTTCAAGCATTGCAGCACAGCTCTGTTCAGGGACAGTCCAGCAGGGAGGACAAGACAGCAGGTGGGTGAGGAGAGTTGGACATTAGCAGTATAGTTGTTAATGTGTTAATGAAGCTAAGGCTCTTTGTCATTAAATAAATAGTTCAGCTCATCAAGACATAAACCAAGTTATCACAGTGGCCCTGAGGCAGATGACAAATCTCCTCTGCACTTTGAATACAGGCTAGAAATGATGCCAGAAAAGGGTAATAATATTTATGCCAGAAAATACAGGGTTCTGTGTCATTTCTGGAGATGGTCATTGTTAGTTAATAGTAAATATTTTATAGATTACCATCAAATAGATTTTTAGATATCTCACTCACTCACTCACTCACTCACTCACTCACTCACTCACTCACTCACTCACTCACTCACTCACTCAAAATCTGAGTTTTTGTGCCTGTGCTCTATCATGACAGTTAGATTATTGCACTGTAAAGTTCAGTATAAACCATTTGCCACTGTTTTAATTAATATATCCTCATTATGAGAACAATCACTCCTGTCAAAAATGCAAATAACAACTGTTGACAGAAATATTATTTTTTAAAATCATCACGGAAACATCATAAGTGTACACCTTTAAGAGGAATGGCATTTAGCTCTCCAGCAGACAATCTTTACATCATGAAGCATGTTTCATTTGTTACATATATCAGTGTTGCTGAAGTCTGCAGAATTTATAGAGTCAAATATTTGCATGTGGTGTTTTGGCAAATTGTTTAATACATACTGTTTGATGTTAGTAGGAATGGGAAGGTTAGTGGAGGTGTGAAACGCTGACGTCTGCTACGCAGCAACTAATCAAATAAGCACGATTCATGTTCTCCTACAATAAAAGTGAAGGAAACATAACTATTTAACAAAATTTTCACATATAAAACATTCCAATTCAACATATTAATGTTTTGCAGAATTGTACAATACCAACATTTTTCTCTTGTGATCAACAGGGAGCATATAAGCCACGCTAACCCTATCCCACTATTAGAATAGCATGTTGTTGCAAATTTCTATGTTTTAAACACTTATTTACCTTTATTTGTATTAAACATGGAAAAACACAATAAAAAACATAACAGAACATTCCTTGACAACATCACAGAATATGTATGACAGTGCAAAGAAAAAAAACAAACAGGAAAAGAGAAACACATTGGGGCCCAGAAAGCTGAATAAAACTAATGAGTGAAAAATAAATAAATAAATAAACAAGTGGATATTACAGCACAGTGTGGGGTTCCCTTCAGTCAGAGAGATATCCTGCTATAGGTAGCCATCTCCTCTCAAAGATATCAGACCTTAGTTGTAAGTGAGCAGTTAGAGCCTCCATTCCATACACCTCCCTCAGCTTCTGTTTCCACTGTGCCACTGTAGGTGGCCGTGAGTTCATCCATTTTATTGTCACCATTTTCCTAGCAGTCAGAGTATGTGTAACATGTACTTTTGGTCTCTGGTGTGCATGTCTTCAGGAGTTAAATTAAAAAAAAAAAAAAAAAACTGACTTGGGGTGAATAGTTCCCAGAACTTTATCACGTTATCTATCTTGTTCTTTATCCCCTTCCAAAAAGGAAGCAGTATTGGGCAATCTCAAAATATGTGCGAGTGGCATCCATCCAGTCCACATTCTCTCCAGTAGTATATTGCAGCTGGGTTTTCTACATATCTACAAATTTGGAAACCGCCGAGGGCGGCTTAAAAAAATCTTGTCTTCATCTTCCAATCAAACTCCCCCCACATGTTACTATTAATACCCTTATAACATTCAGTGCATATTGTTTCCCTTAAACACTTCTTTTAATTATAATTTTATTGTTGTTCTAGTCATTACGGTCATGGGCCCAATAGGATAATTCTAATGTGAAGAACTTCTCAGAGGTTGGTGCCAAATGGGTCCAGTGTACACAAAGGTGTCAGGATGCCTGCCGTATGGTGTAATAATATTGCACCTTTCTTTATGTTTTCCTGTTTGATGGGCCATGCGTGAATTATACTGTATATCCTGCTTTTTAACTCTACCTGATACTGTCCATACAGCAGATCTCTGGATTAAGATTAAGGTCATTTATAACAAAGCCTTGCAGATGCATTTTACATTTTAACGACTGCTGCTCTTCATTCAAATGGTAAAACATGAGAGAATGTGCAGGTTTAATTGCAGTAGATGTTCCTGCAATGATTTTTTTTTCCCCCAGCACACATTTCTATATAATTAGATGTTGATGACGTGGCCACATCAGGTATCAGCATAACTGCTGCAGTTCTGCAGTCACGCTCTGCCATGTGGCAGGAAGGTGTTTGATTCAGATAACAGCTCTTCTCAGAAATAGACTGTTGGGTTTAGTATGGTGAGATCAGTGTGATACAGTTTGTGGAGAACTGACAGAACAGGAAGGAAGCTTTAAAACTGCTGTATGGCTGATGTGCCTTGGAATTAGTGTATGAGGGCCCCAAAGAGAAGTCAGAATCATTTGATGTTCTGAAGTGATTCATTATCACACAGGTGTCATCTATAGTGGGCTCACCTTCTGAGTTTGTGAGTGACTATGGCAAAATGCAGTCGTGGTGACATAGAAACCATCACAGAAGCGGCTTTGACTAGTTTTGGGGGGTTGTGAAAAGTCTATCTGATTTTAATAGAATCACATCCACTCAAGCTTAAGGAATTTAAACTTTACCATCGCGTAGTTAAAAACAAAATGAAGATTGTCTTTGAAGATGGGTGCTCAGACCCACACATACTGAGTCCCTATGCAATAATATATTAAAGATAGCTGAGTACTCATGGATTTTGCAGCAGCTGATTAAACAGACTTTACGAGTTTGATGGTGAAATCTGCAGCACATCATTTAAAGCTATCAGTGGCTCTGGCATATTAAAGTGAAAATTGCAAACACTGGTGCAGATGTACACTTATTAAAGGTCAATATATAGGCACAGCAAAACTTTTGTGATAATCTCTAATTGCTGCAATTTAAGTTTCAAACTGTGATTGCAAATAAAGGAAATGTATTTGCACATTGAACGTATTTTAAATTTATGGAAGACACAACTAAGTACATATGGAGGGGAGCCAGAGAGAGGAAGGAACAAGCAGAGTGGAATTTGTGCTAAATGTAGGTCTGTGAGTTATTCCCTGAATATGTTTCATTCACATGTGGATGTTTATTGACTCTCTATGCTACTGGTTTAATCCTCGACATGTGCGTATCATTAACAGGGCCTTCCTAAAATAAAATCAGAAATGTATCTTCTGTGAAAAAAATGCTGCACATGCATACATAAAAGGCAAAACATAATTTAAGTTCTGTGAATATGGGTCTTTCACCTACAATATGCACAGTACAAAAGCATATGTGCATGTATTAAAAGGCACTGACGCACACACACACACACACACAGAGAGAGAGAGAGAGAATGATGCATATTCCAGGAAATACACTTACAACTGCATGTTACCATTGTGACATGTTACATATGAACACGCAAATCACAAATGCATGCACAGCAGAGGGGGTGACTGTAAAGAGACTGAGCCCATGAGCTGCATGAGAGCCCTTCTGAGTTTAGTCTTTTCCCACAAGGGATGCTCATTGTTTTCACGGAGGCAGGTTCAGCTCTAGGATTAATGAAAAGCTTCATCTTAGTCATGAAAAGAGCATTTTCACAATCTATTTAACATCATGCATACCAAAGGCTCACATTAGACACTGTTGACTTATGCTCGCCTACAGCAGTGTTTTCTGGTGCATTCATTGCCACTGCTGTGAAATTCTGTGGGTAGGCTGCCCCCCTCCAGCAGTGCCCGTTGAGTCTCAAACATTTCTCATGTTGGCTGTCAGAAAACTCATTCTTCAGTGCCCAAATGAAATACAGCACACAACTGAAAGTCTGAGGGATTTATTGAAGAAATGAGAGTAATAAAGCTTCCCAGGACTTTAGTGTTCTTTTTGGATAATTCCTCTTTTTGTCTCTCTGGCAATGGATGATTGTCCACTGGAACAGAGGATCCACAGCAGTGCAAAGCCTAGTAGAAGCAAATATAGTGAAGCATTTGTAGGTCAAATATGGCACTTGTGAACTTGTCATGAGTTGTACCAGGGCACTGTAATCCAGGATGAGACTATTTTAGCAGCCAAGCTGACCTGAAAGAGACTGTAGTGGAGTGGAAAAGCTCACAGAAGATTCCATAAGTGCTGGATGTTATTTCATCTGATGCTTCTGGTAAATTATTTAGAGCAGATGTTGTAATTACACAGAGACTACAGTAGACGATTAGGTTGTGGCATGTCCGGATCATTGCAAGGACCGTAGGACCATGTGATGGACCGTCAGGCATTCCAGGAACTGCTTTGAGCCTCTTTCCCACTGCTCTTCCTCCCCTTTAACGCTGTCAGCAATTTCTTTACTATGAGCAGCTGGCGTCAGGCCGGCCCTTTCAGAGCTTTTAAAAGGCTGTTAAAGGTCCGTGGGAGACAAGGCCCGTATTCTGTTGCAGCCTCCCACACCCTCCACCCAGCCCGCCTACAAAAGCATGTAAGAAATCACAGCTTCTCAGAAAGTCAGCTAGCATTATGGTATCCTCGCTGTGCCTGTGACCATGCAGGGGAACGCAGGGAAGGCAAATGCACTCGCTTGTAGCCAAGGGATAGGCTGGTCATCTCTGCCACAGTGACCTTTGAGGGTTTTTTCGAGGATTGTGATGTGATCGTGATGGTTATAAATAAAAGTGCACAATGCTTGAATCATCGTTTGGTGTAACACAGAATGACTTGAACAAGATGCAGCTAAGAGTTCAATACATACATACAGTCCCCCTTTTAAAGGGGAAGACAACTTGAAGGACCATTATATGGTCCTGCACTCCTGTCCCGTCCTGTCCAGGTCGGTCCATCTGTCATGGTGATATGGCGGTACTGCACATTCTTCTTGACAGTATAAGATCCCCTCAGGGAGAGTAAGTGGCGTCCACCTGTCATAGTCACACACAGTTGCTGACAAGGTGATGACTAACACCTTTCATTAAAAGGCAGAAGCTGGGCTGTTCCTCTCAGAGAGCATGCTCCAGTCATAATGTCAAAGGCAAAGGACTGGGGCTGGAACTGGAAGCCTTGAGGCCCAAATTCTATATGATTTTATCTGTCATCATGATTCACACTCAAAAATTCATAAGAGCTACAATCAGAGGCGCGGGAGGAGGTGCAATGCTGCTCGAATTGAAACTCTCCCAGGAAAATTATCCCATTCTTGTCACATGCTGTCAACACTGCAGATGCTGCAGTCAAATAATATATGGATTTATATTGCTCAGACTTGGCGACTGTGACGGGTCCAAATAGCAGAGACAGGTAAGTATTTTGACGATTTAAAATTCGGTACCTTGACCGATGTGGGGTTGAGAAGTCATTAAACTGCACATAGCAATACTGGCCACTGTGTGATTTTTGTAGAAAGACAGGACCAGCAAAAGCTCATAGCTGGCAAAAGAAAAAAAATCATTGCTGAGTTCAGTTTTCTAGACTCTGGGCACTTGCTGCTGACTACTTTGACAGGTGTTTTTTTTGGTCTGTGGAATATTTTTTTGTCGACACATAAGCATCACAGAGTGGCTCAGTTGTGCAGTCATCTGCCCTGTCGCTCCACAACAAGAAGAATCTCCCAGCATTTTTTTTTGTAGCTACTTCATCCCACAGTTCAAAGACATGTAGGTTGAGGTTAGGTTAATTAGATAAATTGGTGTAAATGTGAGTGTGTGTGGGTTAGGGTTAGGGTTAGATGGTTGGTTTTGTCTTTATGTTGGCCCTGTGATAGGCTGGACACGTGTTCATGGTGAACTCTGCCTCTAAGCCACTGCCAGCTGGGATTGGCTACAGCTTCAATCATGACCCTTGAGGAAGAATTGTTGGATGAATTGATGAGTGGATGTCTACATTCAGATTACCAGGTTAATGTAATTTTTGATTTTTTTTCTTCCAATGATGGGTCTCATTGATCTTATTTTTGGCTGAGAAGACACAGGAATTCTCATCATTTTGGATTTTCAAATCAGATTTGGGTCACTTCAGTATGTGGTCCTAGATCATGAATGGTCATATCAGAGTCCATGCAGCCTTTTGACACATTTCGCCAGCAGACAACGTGGCGTTTATGTTTATATGCTGATGATCACAGCCAAGGGTGTATGAAAGTCTCTGGGCAGTGACAGTCACATAGTTTAAAAGCAAAGTATTCTTATGTCAGTGCAGCATAAATGAGTCCTAAAAGATTTGTTGATGACTTGCATCCTGAATTTGACACACAAAACAAATGTGTTCACATAAAAAATTCCCCCGCTGTAGTTTTACAATGAAACAGAGAGGCCCTTTTACGTTTGAATAAATACCACTAACAAACTAGCACACTGCTCATTTGAGAGATGCTCATCTGCCAGGGAAAAGCAGTCATATGTCAAACTGTGTACCATAATTCATGCAAGTAAATCTTGCATGAATTATGCACAATGCCCCATCACAGAGAAGAAATGATGATTCATTGGTTGTAAGTGTTCTGTCATGAGTCCACAACAAAAACCAAAAAATTATCATTAGTAATTATGATAATAATGTTACTAAACCTGAAATGTAAACTAAGATAAATCATAAATACACCTGAGCTGCAAGATCAAAAAGCTTGCTGTGTACATTTCCATTGATGACTCAGCTGAACAAAAAGGGAAAACATGGAGCAGTGGATCCATTAAGGTCCACTAGCGGAATGTAAATTATCACATTAGGAGCAATAAAATAGCTTGGATCTCTCAGCAAACACTAGTGTCTGAGGTACCTTGGCTGTAGGCGAATGCCTTCAAATGAGACACAGCTTCCACCTTCAATCATTACTGGACAAATGAGTAACACCAAATCCTGACATTACAGCTGGTTACTGCAATCTCCAAGGCAATCAGGATGGCAGGAAACAAAAAAGATTAATAAATCACTGCCATTTCCTTTTGATTTTTCCACAAACCCTCATGTCAACACATTTACTGATATCAGACTTAGAGCTGTCTCTGGCTTATGTCAGTGCACCTTTTTTTCAACATTAGAAGGTTGTATCTGTGCACACCATCACAGGGACAGCACAGCGTTCAATTGCATAGATTTTTTTTTCTTATTTCTTTGTTATCCTGCTGGTACAAGCTGCAGAAGGTACATGGTGTGAGAGAAAACAAGTGGAAGAAAACCACTGGTGTATCACTTTATGACATAATTTTTCTCATCAAATCATTGTAAAACATAACAACACTGGATGGGAAAAAATTTAAATTATCAACTCATTGAAACCCAAAATGATAATGTCTTAGGCCTGTGGTTTCAAGAAATTGTGCCAAAAAAAGTATTTAAAAAAAGGCATGACTGTCAAAACATGATTTTTTTCATTGTTAATTAATAACAATCTAAAGCCTGCAACCACTGTGGCAGTTTTTAACAGACATAAAATTAGAAAAACTGATTTAGAGGAGGTATCTGCTGCACAGTCATTCTATTCCGCTGTTCTGATGTGATGGCACAGCAGTTTGATGTCCATAGATCATATCTTGATGCATCAGGAAAATGCTGTTGTACTGTGATTTAGATAGTAATGTGAGTAAAATGTTACTCTTGTGTTGTGTTTGTTAGTATGGTGAGATTCTTGGTATATAATATATGTTATATAGTATGTGTATTTGCATAGAATATGAAGAATACAGAATGTTCACGGGATGTGCCTTAAATGAAGTTTGTGACATGCAGAGTTAACACAAAGAAAATACAAAAATCACCGAGTAGCTACCGTATGATCAGGCTAGTTTCCAAAACAGTCCCTCAATCTGGTCTTTAACCATAAATTTGTTGTTAACCACAGGTTCCAGATATTCATCATTACAACTGTTATTCTGAGAGTAACTGCGTTTGCATGTGTTTAAAATTTCGCCTAAATAATTTGCAGTCACTCAGCGCTGAAAGGACAATTTAAGTTTTTAATGGGACACTCTACACCTGTTCATGAATTTATTCATATCTCATATCTCAGTTACACTTTGTTGCATAAGAAGCACAAGCATCATTTGTGCTTGCTTTGTTGGTGTGAGGTCAGAGCTGATGTGCTTGCATAGAATGCTCACATTCATTGCAGCAGATTGCGTGGCAGCTTAATAAATTGTGCCAGCTTCTTAAAATTACATTTCCAGACATTGGCTTTTCTTTGTTTTAGTTGGTATCTTAAACCCTGACAGAAATGTTCTCTTCATATACTGTATATGAAGATATCTTTGTTTAACACATTGGGCAATGACTGTGGGAAGAAAAGAAATTATTAGTTTTTTAGGTTGTGTCACTTAATAAGCACCTGATTAACTGGTCAGTAAAGAAGTGCACATGCATACAACTGCTGATAAACCAGAGCTGTTTTAAATAAAAGGGTAAATAATGAGAAATGTCTTATGCAGGCAGATAAAAGGCTTTAAAATGCGACTCAAAACTGTTATAAATTAGTAAAGTCCAACAAACTGTAGCAAACTAAAATAAATAAATCACTAAATGGAGAATTAATGGCAACCATTCAGTGTTGCATAATAAGAGCACAAGGCAAGTTTTAATCCGAAATGTTGCCACATTTTTATTTTTTCCTTTGTACAGGAAGTTTACTTGTAGAAAAAAAAAATCTCATTAGCATTCTAGGTTTGTGTTTTATAAAAAATGTCAATTACATCCTTTCCTCTTTTGCTCCTGGAGACTTTTCACAGTTTTCAGGGCAACTTGTGAAGGCATGTAGTGTAAACAGATGTTTGAATCACAACATGAATGCAGACATACAGGCAGTATAATTTTCTGGAAAAAGAAAACATGTTTCTCCTTCAACAGTGTTCCTTTTCCCTTCTGTCCAAATACTTTATTTTGAGGTTGCACAGTTGTGCTGATTCACATAGCAATTACACACCTTTGGGAGGCTGTGGAGTTACAACATGTGGATTACCCTCACTTGTACGGTAACACGGTTTGGTAATTTATTTAATGTAACAGATTGTGGCTGCATAAACTCATCTACCAATACTTGAAATGTTTTCACAGCATTTCTACCAAACCTTTTGTATACACCTGTCAAAGGGAAGCATGTCGATTGGCCTCAGAATGGCACAAAAAGCAGCGGAGATGCAAAAATAGCATAAATGTGCAGCTTTATTGTTCCACCACCAGGAGAATTTGATGCATCAAATAAATAAATAAATAAATAAATAAAGGTAAATTCAAAAATAAACTTGGCTTAGTCCAGCCTCACAGTTCAGTTATGCTCTTTAACAGGAAGTCATCCAAAATACATCACCTCAACATACCTGAGGATATTGTCTTGAAGAAGACAGGTAGACTGTCCCTTCCCCTCCAAAAGACCATCTTTATCAGTTCCCATACTAGGTCCTAATTGGCACATACCATTCCCCATCTTAACCAAAGGGGTGTTACACAAATGTTCAGAGAAAACAGTCCCCCCCAAAAAAGTTAAAAAGGTACCCATCACATTTATCATAATATCAAAACTCATACCTTATAGTCAAGCATTGTATCACAGTACAACATTCACAATATATGCTTTGACATGGTTAATTGAATTTGTGAGGGCGCAACTGCGCGCACGCAGCTGAAAGCCGTCGTTGGATTTGGGCGTGCTTCCAAAAAAAAAAAAAAAAAAAAAAAACATGCGGAAGAGAAAAAAGGCAGAGGTAAGCCAACAAATTTTAAATAATAACAATGCAGCTGTTGCGCATTCTACATATTACATCTGCCCACAAAAACCTTTTAATTATCGGCAATTTTAAGTCGAATAGTATGGTTTTTTTGCGAGGAAATTAATAGATAAATGAATGAATGCATGGATGTGCATGAATTGTTTGGCGTGGTTAGACAGTATGTGTGCACCCAACTGTCCAGACACACACAAACCGGAATATCCAAAACACCGAAGAGATGGAGGAGAATATGGGAATTAGAATAAAGTCCGCCAGTTCGGGAACAGCGCAAATTAAAGTTTATTGCAGCCGCGACAGCGGACACGTGAGGACGCGCACGTGTGCGTCACAACACCGTTCACCTTTGGTCAGCATAGCAGTGGTCTGCACACTGAAAGTCTGTAGTCCTGTGTTTTTCAACAGTTCGAACCCCCACACTGCAACATCCTCATTTACAGGATTTTCTGCTTCTATCCTCAACTCCTCTTTTCCCTGAGCTCGACAGCAGCTCAGATCCGCGCGAGTTCTTGTCACATTTCACCACAATAGTTTGGAGTCCTCATTGACAAGCCCTGTCACAGACTCCCATTGCTGTTTCCCTGCAACAAAGACATGAGGAGCAGTGACTCAGACACTGTTGCCAGACTGTGACAGGCATGATGAGACAAAGCAGGTGAAGAGAAGGATATGAAGTGTACACACACTGACCATCCGTTACACAATGAGTGGCCATGCCCATGCTCACCTCCAGCTCAGGAAAGAAATGTCCCCATGGTGCCAAACATCTCCTGTAGGCTTTAGAGAGCACAAGATGCTGAACTGTTACTGCCTTTGATCCATACAACTAGAATAATGAGGACTCTTTTGTTGAAATATAGAAAACATGAATTCCACTCTTGTACTCTAGTTTTTTTGGAAGGCAAACCAGCATGGATTCATCCCAGAGGTGTTTGAAAGGTAACTGTATGGGTTAAGGAACAGGTGTTCTCACGTATGGGTTGGCAGTGTAATTTAATCAGTTAAAAAAAAAAAAAAAAAAAAAAAAAAAAAATCCATATGCGTAATGAAATAAAAAAAAAAACTCTGGAACAAACTATTGATACAGCACCTGGTGTCGCATGAAAAAAAATCCTTACTTTACAAAGAACAAAGAGAGCAAGGGAAACAGATACGGATGATGTTGCTGCTTATCATGAAAGGGACTGTGGTGATGAATTGTTTAAAAAAATAAATGTAACACATCTTCATTTTTCCATTATAACAACTCCTCTGAATTCACTTTCAGGGCTTTTTTTTTTTAAACCAAGACAGATATACAGAAAGACAGAGAAATGGTTGACTAATCAATTAAATGACTAAATGTCGGCGCTTATTAGGCATGAAAGTATTATTTCTTATATCCATTATTGGGGCAAGGGTTTTCTTCCTCATTGTTTCAGGTACATTAGCAGTGTTTACATCTTAAAATCGGTATAGATGTTATCTTTCTCATACAATAAACATATATAGACAGAAACTCTCAGACTTTTACTGTATGTGCTTTATTTGAACATAAACTCCAATTTAATTTAAATGTGCTGCTGGATAGAAAAAGAAACTGAATACTATTTTGTGTTATAAGCCAAATTACAGTTTCTCAGAGTTGAGTGTTAATCAGTCAGTTGAAAGTAAAAAGGCGGGTTGGTACATTGGTCTTCATGTGGTGGATGACTGTGGGGTGGCCTCAACAGAGCAGCTGTATTAAAATTAATTATCAGAGGACGTGGAAGTTGCACCAACTCTGGATTCCAACAGTTTGTGTTCTGTTACATAACAAATGTGTTGACTAAGTTTATACTTTATTTGTTCTAAATGTAATAGGTGGGAACATGTTTTATTCCTGTTTGCTTGTTTTATCTTGTCCTCAGTTAAAAATTGCATTCAGAAAAGAGGCATTCTTGTTCTCGGTTTACTCCCCAGAGTTTTGGGATGTCTGTGTGTCTGTGTACTTAAATGTAACATGGGTGCATTTCACATGTACTGATGGATCTTTGTGTAACTGTAGACTGCATTTTACCTGATTATGTTGAAAAATCACAAAACACTAGACTACTGCAAACTTTCAAGCCACGTGTTCTTGCTGATTTGTCCTAGTTTTCCATATGTTGTAGCTTCAGGTGATTCTTGTGGAATTAGGTCTCTCATGAGTGCAGCTTTGATAAAACATAAATTCCTTAATCCTGACAAGTGGCAGGTCTAGCTCAACAGAGACAGTTAATCAATCAATCTGTCTGAGAGGTAGCAGCTTCTCATATTGACTTTACCTCCTCCCCACGTACACTTTCTAGGACACGCTATGCTGTGACAGCTTGTGTTGTGCTCTGTCCTCATGTTGCAACCCTGCACACACAACATTAAGTTATTACCTTTGCCAGTGTTGGTTTATCTGGTAGCAAAATAATTCAAAAAGTATTTTGATGAAATTTTCAGGAACATGTGTAATGGGACAAGGAACAGATGATTAGATTTTGGTGGTGATCCGGATTGCCATCTGGATCCAGGACTTTTTGGATGGATTCTTTGTCATTTGCGAGGGTCATTTTCAGCATTTGTGTATGTAACTCCACAGTAAATGGCCCGGGCACTTGGCGAAAAAATACAGGATAAGGGCAGATTGATCTGGATCCTGTGAACATACCCGGATAATACGATCCAGAACAGGAAAAAATACTGGGTTATTGGGTTTATGGGATTTTGGGCACTGTAAGGTAACAAATAAAGATACAGACATGCAACTAACACCAAATTGTAGCTGAGACTCTGCTGAATCAGAAGTGTGTCAAGCGATTTGTGGTATCTTTAATAGCCATGGAGCTAGATCCAGAACTGCCATGACAAAAATATTGATTTTCTTGAATAGCTATCAAACTAACTATTTATAAAATATGATTCCAAATGTCAAGAGTATGCTTTCATGGCCAAGGAATCCAATAAGGTTGATAAAATAATTCTAGGACTAATAATTTTGGGTGCAAATCCTAATATAGGGGGAAATGAGCTGCTTGGCAGAGGTCTACGCTCTCTGACTGCTTTTCTAGTTTTAACTGTATTCTCAAAAAAAATGTTGGGGACAAAAAAGCTCCTTCCAAGCATAAGATGAAATACGTTAGGCATCATTACCAAGCGCCGCTTAGAGTCAACAGGAGGCTGGAGATAGTTCACCTCATGCCATCTTTTTACTGGACCATTAACCTGCCACACAGAGTGAGTGAGAGCAGCCTCCAGTGCCACAGGCTTTTTGAGACCAGCATCTTTGGATACATTTGAAACTGTATTTTCAAGATTCAAGCATTCCCATAGTCAGTCTGTGCCTTGGACGTGATAAGTATTGTAACTTATAACTTAATGATCAATATTAAATTCCCCCCCCCACCCAAAAGGAAAAGCTAAACATTTGACACAGTGAAAATGAGAGTCTGAAAGACAAGGATGGGGAGTGAGGAATGTGTGGGTGTGCTGTGTTTCATCAATATAGCAAGATGATAGTCATGGAATCAGTCAGTCAGCAACAGGAAGTCAACAATTTTTAATATGCTCTTCTGGCTCCCTGATGTTTTCCCCTCATCTTCATCCTTTTTGAGCTGCATGAGATTCCCCCCCCTCTACTCTTCCAGTGCAGGAGAATCAGGGCTTGTTCTCACATTTCAGTCCATTCATCTCTTACTAGATGCAGCTCAGTGATCTTAGCCCTCCATTAGCCTACACGGAGAAGCATCCAGTGCAAGTAAACAAAAAAATTTAAGGATGGCCAATTTCTTCTTTCCCCCTTTGTTCTCAACCTTGCCTTCCAAATGACTGTATCGCTATCATCAAAACAACACATTACATTTGTTGTGATGGAAAAGCACAGCTCTGGCCGTGTGGCTCTGTGCATGAGCCTTGTTTGCATGTCCTAAAATTCCTATAGCTGGCACAGAAATGGAGCAGCTCTCTGGTGTGGTTGTCATAGGGTTGATATTTCAAGAGATAAATTGCACCGGCGTTTTCTCAGGGATCTCAGGGAAGGCAAATCAAACGGCCGCAGTCAGCATCATGTCTTAGCAGGATTTACCACATAACTCAGGTTTCTAAATAAATCACAACTGTCAACTACATTTTGTGGTTTCTGTAATTAATGCCCCCATGAGTTAAAATATTCTAGCTCCTCGCTCCTTTCTCTGTTTATATCTCACAGTGACAAAAGTGGCACATCATATGATGAGGAAAAGAGAAAGGCATCATTTCATTTTGTTTAAAGTTAATTTTTCCCTTGAATACCAAGCAGTTTGTGGGGGGTGTTGAGGTGAGATATGGGAGGGAGTAGTGATTGATCCTGCGTTTCTTATTTGAACGTCAAAGTCGACACTGTACACACTGATGCCCTTAGTTAGTCACTTAGTTTGAAGTCTGTCCCACTGGACCCATTAGACAGACAGAAAGACATTATTTCCTTGCATTTATAGAATTATAATTAATTGTATTATTGCACACACACACACATACACACCAATTAGTGAGAGTAAATTTGACCGCTGCATTTGATTTGATTTGAACACATCAGGGAATACACAAGATATGTAATTATTTTTCATCCACATCAATGTTCATCCACATCACATGTTGAGTTGTTCAGCAGCTGTTCAAGATTAGAAGCAGGATAATGTTCTTAAGATTAAAAACTTATACCATTTTTTCACAGGTAAACAGCAAAGCTTTTGTACTTTTCTGTATTTATAAAAAAAAAAATACTGCAATGCTGGAACTTCTGTCAAAAAGGAAGTTTTACTTTGAAAAGTGAAAAATGTTGGGGTTAAAACTTTAAAATGATGACATAATTCACAGAAAATGTTTACTGTCACAAAGCACCAAAGAAACTATAATTTATTCACATATGAAAAGCTGAAATGATATATTAATATTTTAGATCTCAAATGACTAATCAATTAACAAAATACTTAGCAAATTATTCAGTAGTGGAGATTATAAATCAATTAAATGGCAAATTGTGGCAGCCCTACACTCATAACCTCACAAATCTTCTCTAGGCCTTCTTCAAATATTATTAGACACATTGCAACATTTCCTAAATACCAGATTTGTCTGTACATTCTTGGTGACAGATGTGTTAGTGAAGCAGAGCTGGGTACAATGTTAAAACACACCCACACTGCGTGCACCTTCAGAGTCAGACTTTTATGTGATTTTATTTCACACAAGAAATTCCATTTAGTTTGAATCTTCTACACTGCTGAAAACAAACAGAGGTAATCTCAGTTTTTGTGTTAGGTGTTGCTGCATTCAGCTGCTGCTGTAGCTTGTACGTCTGTGTAACAACACACACCGCGTTTGCCTGAAGGTTATTGTATGGCCTTTTTAAACGGATGCATATTCTGCCCCAAAATAAGCTCCAGCACCTGAGGAAAGGTTGTTCCCCTGAAGAATCTTTAATTCCTACAGCTGTCTTTTTTGTGGTTGTAAATGATTTTTGTTGTTTTTCTCAGTAGCACATTGTTTATTTGAAGTCTGCCATCATGGGCTGGTATTTAAATGGACACACATTTTGTCTTTTTCTTTTTATACTTGTTTCCCATCTGAGCCCTGTGTTCGTTGTACTGCAGTGCTTCAAATGTAAACTGAGGCAGATTTACTTTGTGTTTCGGGTTTTAAATTTCCACTTGAGCTGCAGCGCTGAATCTAGGTTACAGCTGAGCTCTGGACATAAGTTGTACGCTGAAAGTACAGCTAATTTGTAACCTGATTTCATTGAGTGAACTAATACTGCACTTTAAATTCAGTTGCTGCATCACCGTATGTTATGTTGAATAAAACTCCTACTGTAAACCTTAGTGTTTGAATTAAACAGGAAACATAGTTTTCCACATATGGATGAAATTAAATTATGTTATTCATAGGATATATAGTGGGCAACAAACCCTGGATGTAATAAGATCTTTAAGATTATACAGTCAATTATCTACATCCTGGTCCTAGAGGAAACACTGTGAGATATTAATCTGGAAGAAGACAAGGTGAGCTGATTTGTCATATTTATGCTTGGTGTGATCGTGTGAGCTTGTGATGAGCAACATGTTTTCCTTTCTATTGCACTGAAGATCCTTGTTCGATTGGCAGGTTGCTCTCCAGTGTGAAGGAGGTGCACATGCTGTCTCCTCACCAGTTCTTCGATACACACACATGTTTGATGACATCCGTGGAATCTTTTATTCATTGTTTTTGTGGATCTCTACCAACCTTTTCTCCACAATTATTTCATACACACCGAAAGTGCATTCTGAATTGTTTTTTTTAAAAGAATGTTTTTTTTTATGAAACAAAATTATGATACTTGTTAACATATCAATTGGTTGATTCCGGGAAATGGAAAAATCCATTATGATGTAAATCCTAAATATCATGTAAAGGATTCTCTAAGCAACTTGCTGCACATACATAAAAGAAACATGACTGCTGTTAAATGACCAAAACATGGATGAGGGCTGCACGTGTGTCGTGTTGCATTAATCGTGTCAGCTGTGTGGATTTATTGTGAGCTGTATATTTCTTCCTTTATGTGAACAGTATAGTTCTTACAAAGCTTGTTTTGGAAACTATTGGTTATGGCTATACTGTAGGTGTAAAATATGTCATATGTTGCTTCGTTGTTTTAAACAAGAAAAACTGTATTATATTGATAATTTAATTATAGATAGTGAAGGTTGTGATATCATTATCAGATGCATAGAAGTGTTGAGCCAACAATGCCACTTTTTATAGGCACAAAAACCTCTAAGGGTTAGGACACAATCATGGTTTTTCCTCACTGTGGTGCAGATTCCCTTCCAGTAAAACATCTTATCATCGAGCTGCAGTACATAACTTTTTTGTGGTTGTTTTTGATGTTATTGTTCTGCTTTTGTTCTCTCTGGAATATTGTAATTTTATTATATTGTATGCCACATCCTCAATTTAAAAATGAGGATTGTGTGTAAACAGCATGTAAACTGTCAAACTGCAGAACAAGTTGGTTTTTGTGCAGCAGAATTCACTTCTGAAACTTTCTGTGACCAATTCTTTGTGTTTTCAGTCATACCTGTTTGCAGCTATCGTGATTTACTAGCACTGTATGTCTGTTGTCTGCCTGTTTTGATATGAAACAAATTACTTCTCATGTGCAGCGCAGGGCGATATGACATTTGAAAAACCACTATACTGAGAAACAGAGAAGGTTCTGTGGAGCTGATAGGCACCATGTGAATGTAAGCATTTGTTTATTTCTAAATAAACAAATTTATTTCTAAACATTACACAACACAGCTTTAAATCGTGGTAGGGTATGTATTTATAACACAAATAGTACTTAACTTTGGTCTGCTTTTTGATGAACACATGGCTTTGTTACACTCGTCCACTTTATGACAAAAAAGAATTGAATTGAAAATACAGTTTGTGTGGGAACATCATTTTTGTGAAACAGGGTTACTGCTATCAAAAAATCCTGGCAGCAGTAGGAGCATCTCTCACTGCCATCGCCTCAGTTCCTCTGAACTTAGATATGCTGGGACATGGTACTGTATGTAGTTGGTCACAGGGGCTAAGGTGAGTTGGATGGCTTTCCAGTTGTCATCCACTCTGCAGCACTTAAAGTGAACCCGCAGTGACTCAACGCTGAAAAATTACTTCTTACTCTGTAGGAGATAGTTGGGTGTATTCAAAGGACCTTGTCACTTCCAATGTGCTCTCAATGAATCTCAGCTGTTGCAGATTTAAGGCTTCAATCCACTCTGCTGGAAAACCAATGTCTATAGCCCTGTTCTGTGACTGTGAGTGGTTAGATTGTTCCTTCAGAGCCTATTACAGCTTCAGGAACGAACAGGGTGTAGATATGGAAGTACAAGATAGCTTGTAGTGGCATATTTTTTGTGTTTATTTGGCAGATATGTGTTGTGTGCATGTCAGAGAAAAGAAAAAAAGGGGGTGGGTGAGAATGATAATGTTGCTGTGGGGGGTGGTTGTGGTGTTGACGGGCATGACAGTGTGGAGATAAGAAACTCAAAATCCAGCTTTAAATCTGCATTATGTACCTGCTGAGCTTGTTTACAACACTACAGAATCTGACACAATGACCCTCGTAGAAGCGTAACAAAAAAACAGCTTAGGCTCGCTTCTGTCACAGTTATTGTCCAGGATATCAATGTATTGGAGCTCAGTTTTTGTGTATAAACAATTCAGTCCCATTTGAAAATGCCCAGTATCCTCTGCTATCACCAGTCAGTTTGCCAAAGGCAGTAATTCCTTGGATCCTAAAAGCTATGGTCTGTAATTTGTTTCTGTATCGCTTAAAATCATATTTGGTGAAATACTCTTCATGTCCTAAAAAAATCTGCAGCTCTGTGTGCTAAATGTGCTAAAAATGTGCTAAATGCAGCCAGTCATTCAATTCAGACATCATGAAATGATAAACTGAGATACCTACAGTATCTGGTTCTTGAGCCTGGAGTTTGCTGGTGTGAGAGCACTTTCTATGACCGACCTAATTAACTGTGTGCAGGTGACCAGAATCTTCACAACAAGCTGGAGAGGCAGCGGTGATTGCCAGAAATTAGGGTGCAAGTCACAGTAAAATGGCAGAGAATGTTAGGCCAAAATCCTCAGTTCCACTACAGAACACAACTTCCAGTATTTTGGGAGTGGCACTTTGACAAGCCAGCAGATGAGAGGAGATGGGCTGTATCTTTCCTTGACTTAGCCATCTTGCTTTTGTGTATACTTTGGATTAAAAAAAAGCTAACCATAATAACATAATCACACTTTTAGACTACTTAGAGCTGGTCCCTGTTGGTTTGTTGTACTTTTATACCTGCAAGGCACATACTTATACAGTCTGTGCCTCTGAGACCTCATATGAATACCATTAATATGAGTAACTGATTTTGCCTGAAGACAGAAGAAACAGTCCATTTGGTACAAAGCCCTTAATGTTTCCAATGATTTGACAGTCTTTGAATATGTGATATTCTTTGTAGCAAAGGTGATATATTTTCTGGAAATTAATAATTCCACAACAAAGTACCGAGGCAGAGCAGCAACAGCAACAGCTCCCATTGCCAACAGCAGAGTCTGGAAACCATGCAGCAGACGCTTGGTTTCCAGCTTTTTTTTTTACAGAAGACCAATGAAATAGTAAAGGAATGTCAGAAATATTGTGATGAGGTTAAGTGCATACACTGACAAGGTTGATGGGTGAGAATGAAACGCAGGGGATGTGACTCTCACAGCCCTGCCAACCTTGAGAGTCTATGGCAGCCTTTTGATTTCAGGAAGACTGTGTAGGCATGGGATTATTTTGTCTCTTCATTTCACAAAATCCTGGCTCTTTCAGTAAAAATGTTAAACAAAAGAGGAAAAGGTGGTTTGAAATGCTCACACCAATATATATCAATTTGCTTTCCCCTCTGTTTTGTCTGCCTCCTGTCTCACCTTTCTTCTCTTTTTCATCTTTCAGGAATTTGCTCTGAAGCCTGTGGACCTAAGCAGGCCTGAGGGCTGTGAAATACACCAAATCCCTGCCCACGGGAGCAGGGGAGATTAAAAACTTCTGATCGAGGTGTGGAGGAAAGAGACATAGTGAGTGAGAGAGAGAGAGAGAGAGAGAGAGGGTAACAAAGAGGAAAAGGTTATTGCTCACCTTTGTTCTTCCTAATGCCCCAAATGAAGGATCTCCACTGGAAAGTCTGTGAATAACAGCAGACACAAGAGAAGCTGCTCACCACTGTGGTCAGATGATGGATTGAGGGAATGTAAGAAGGGAAGAGTACAGGATTGCATCCAGTGAAAGAGCCAGGATCATTTTATATTAATTGAATGCCAGGGAGAGAGGAGAGACATGAGAGGAATCATTTTCTGTGCCAACTCCTTCTGGAGGTATTGGAATTAACCTTCTGGCTGTCATAAAGTAATACCTGACTTCTGTTGTTTTCTGATCCCTGGATTTGGTTGTACGAGGTGGACGTGGTCATGTTTCAGTCTTCAGCATGCAGACTGGATCGGACCGGGCGTCAAGACAAAGGCCCGTGTCTGGCACTGCTGCTGTTGCTGCTGCTTCTTGACAGCTCACTCAACACTGCTCAGGCTGCCAAACCCAAAGGACCGGGACACACACATTTGAACTCCATCCGCATAGATGGGGATATCTCCTTGGGTGGGCTGTTCCCAGTCCACGCTCGAGGCCATGATGGCAAGCCATGTGGGGAGCTGAAGAAAGAGAAGGGCATACACAGACTAGAGGCTATGCTCTTTGCCCTTGACCGCATCAATAATGACAATAATCTGCTGCCCAATATCACACTGGGGGCGCGTATCCTGGACACCTGTTCCAGGGACACTCACGCCTTGGAACAGTCTCTCACCTTCGTGCAGGCTCTGATTGAGAAGGACGGGACTGACGTCAAGTGTCTGGGCGGGGGGGCGCCCATCATCACCAAACCGGAGCGGGTGGTTGGTGTCATTGGAGCTTCCTCCAGCTCTGTCTCCATCATGGTGGCCAACATACTTCGTCTTTTCAAGGTAAAACACCCTCACATGTTTGATTGTCCACTTCTCTGGATTGTATGCGTAGCATCCACAGGCTGTGCTTGCCGCTGAATACTGAATGCAACCGAAAACTTTACTGATCATCTTATACATGTGTTTTAATAATTAATAAGGCTACAAGAGTTACAAACTACAAGAGTTACTGAACAGTGTGAGAGAGCAATATGTATAAAACCCTGCTGCCACATGATGGACACTGTCATAACTTTATAAAGGAAATCCCTTGGTAAATTTCAACACTCTGACTTTCACCCTGGAGATGGATATTTACAACTTACTGCAAAATACACCTTTAGAATTACATTGTAAACTGTGATGTACTGTCAGGTGTTTCATGACATTTCATGACATGAAACATTTCATGAACAGTTACACATGTTATCAAAGCTATAGTTCACATCACTGTCAGTGGGACTGACAAGGCAGTGGGTTTTTCATATTCTGTGGTAATTAGACAGAGGGATTCTTCCTCAGATAACACTAAAAATTACTTCTCAGACAGATACAAGAAAAAGTATTTCAAATCTGCTATGTTAAATAGATGGTTATAATCCAGACTCCAGAGTTCTCCTTCACGTTGATCTCACATTAAAATTCATGTCCTTTTCAAACAATATTCCCTGCTGTCTTACTTTTAAGTACAGCGAGGCCAGACGGTCGCTGCGTCACAGAACTGTTTCTGCTGCTGATTCAGTATCTTTCATCAGTGGACGGAGTGTTTATGGTCATCAAATTGGGTTTGGGTTTGACTACTGAATGGACTTTGATAAGGCTTCAATAATAATTTGTATCCACAGATGCAAAGTTGGTGTTTAAAAGTTAAGGTTTTCTTTCTTTTACAGTGTTGTTGTGTGCAAAGCAAAGGGGAATAATTGTTTATTTGGCCAGAAATTATCTAAATTCTTTAATATATAGTATTCATTTGTGTTTACTTAATCGGACAAATATAGTTTCAAAATTATTAGATGTGATCTATTACAGTAGCTACTGCTAATTTCCAGTGCTTGTCACTAGAAATGCCTTAAAAATAACAAATATAAAACATAATCACAAACTCAAAAGAAATAGAAGTGGGAAAAGATACAGGTGATGATAAACTGATGCTACTCAAGTCAACAATAGATGCAATAGGCTTATTGGTTTTCAATGAACCTCTTATAGTTTTTAAAGCAAAATTCTCTTGTTTGTTGAAATTCTTCATAAAGATTCATACCTTAAAGTAGGGCACTTTGTTTTCAAGGACATCCTAAACAATTTTTGCTTTTCTTCATCTGCCTGAGCTTTTAGTCTGATTTTTTTAAACAAATTGTAATTTGAATATAGTGTTAGTATGTACACTGTCTGGCCAAAACAAAAGTCACCACCTGGATTTAACTAAGCAAATAGGTAAGAACCTCCTATTGGAAAATTACTGCATGGGCAATTATTTTTAGCTTCTCATTTCTTAAACAACCATGTCGAAAGACACATCCTGTGGTGGTGGAAAAGATATCAGTCTGTTTGAGAATGGTCAAATCATTGGCATGCATCAAGCAGAGAAAACATCTGAGATTGCAGAAATTAATAAACTTGGGTTAAGAACTGTCCAACACATTATTAAAAACTGGAAGGATAGTGGGGAACCAGAAAGAAATGTGGTTGGAAAAAAATCCTGAATGATTGCGATCGGCAATCACTTAAACGTTTGGTGAAATCAAATCGTAGAAAAACAATAGCAGAACTCAGGGCTTTGTTTAATAGTGAAAGAGCATTTCCACACACACAATGTGAAGAGAACTCAATGGATTGAAACTGACCAGCTGTGTAGCCTTAAGAAAACCACTAATCAGTGAGGCCAATAGGAAAAAAGGCTTCAATTTGCTAGGGAGCATTAATACTGGACTCTGGAGCAATGGAAGAAGGTCATGCATGTTGTCTGAAGAGTCCAGATTTAACCTGTTCCAGAGTGATGGAGAGCATCAGGGTAAGAAGAGAGGCAGATGAAGTGATGCACCCATCACGCCTAGTGCCTATACTGCACAAGCCTGTGGGGGCAGTGCAGTGATCTGGGGTTGCCGCAGTTGGTCAGGTCTAGGTTCAGCAACATTATGTGCCCAAAGAATGAGGTCAGCTGACTACCTGAATATACTGAATGACCAGGTTATTCCATCAATGGATTTTTTTCTTCCCTGATGGCACGGGCATATTCAGGCTCAAATTGTGGAAGAATGGTTCAGGGAACATGAGGCATCATTTTCACACATGGATTGGCCACCACAGAGTCCAGACCTTAACCCCATTGAGTATCTTTGGGATGTGGTGAAGGCTTTGTGCAGTGGTCTGACTCTCCCATCAAATCTTTTGACATTGCAGACGCTTATCGAAACAATGCCACAGCAAATGGGTGCTGTTATCAAAGCTAAAGCTGCTCCAACAAAATATTGTGTGACCTTTTTTTGGCCAGGCAGTGTGCATTTTGCACAATGTTTCTTTAATTCCTAATACTTTACCTGGGACACAAACACAATATACACATCTAATGTTATGTGTACATTTTTCCGGCATTTTATCTACAAACAAATTTATCTGAAAAGGAATTAGCTGAGTAGAGAAGAGTGATGAATATGTCTGTTGTTACAGCATCAAATGGTGGCAGAGCAGTGTTTCACATGGCCTGCTTTTTTCTTTTTTTTTTTTGTTTTAAATCCTAATCTGATTTATTGTCACTGCCATAGCAAACACTCATTCATTCAAATAAATAAATATTGTCCTCTACAACATGTACCAAAGAAGAGCATAATACACTTTCTGTTTCGTCTTACTTTGGCAAACTCTTACAGACTCCTCTGGTCTTCTTCACCTTGCTTTTGTGTTTGATCAACATGATACAATCACAGCAGTGTCCTGCAGAAGATCCTGTCCTGTTAGCATATGATTAGTGAGCCATGATAATTATATGACCTTTTTTTTAGTTTCACTGCAATCGCAGATTGGTTGATTGAATGTGAATCTTCAGGCAAAACGTGAGACTTAGTTAACCCTAAATTTGAAATTTTTAGGTTTTTCTTTTATGTATTAGTTGATACACACATCGCATCAATACTCAAATACTGCTCTACACTATATGCAGTATAATTTGATAATTTCTCTTATTCCATAGTCTTACAAATACCAAGTCAGGCTTATGTTGCCTGTCAAATCCCCCACCGTTAGTCTGAGGGAACCCAGTTTTGATCGATGACACTCAAGTTTTTTTTTTGCATCATTTATATATTCTAATGTACTGTATGCGGGGGGAGTCTTTTCTTCACTTTATACAGGCATCTATTCATGAGTATACAGACCCCTTGATAAACACATTTGAATGTGCAAAGTCCTGTGGCTGATATCTACATTTCTTTTTATCTCCCACCCTGAAAATCTGCATATATGCACTTGCACAAGTGAGAGTCTGTGGGGAACAGTAATGAGCTTCTCCAACAGTGTTTTCTGGATCCCACTCTCACATGGAAGCTCAAATCTGTCATTAGCACAATGATCATCCGCTTTTCATTAGAGCTTGCAAGCGGCGCCCTTGTATATTTCATTTGGATTCCTGTGATCTCCTTTATCTTTATCCTTGATGTATACATACTGTTAGCATTTCCAACTCCCCTGCCTTTTTACTCTCGGGAAGCTAGAGGTGAAGAGAGATGTTCCAGTCAGCCAGCAGCTCAAGCAGCTTTTACCACTTCATCTTCACTAGCTGTCACTTGGGCTTCCGAGTCACACCATCGAAAATCAAACAATTTCCAAGGCTGTTGCCAATCAATCAACATCCACTCTAATTGAATAACAGCCACTACACAATCAAAAAAGAAAGTAAGCTCCAGATATGATGTAAAGCAGTCTGGTCAGTTATATAGATTAAACAGTAAACGTTTAACAGAGAGTGGTGTGTGTGGTCAGTTAGATGGGGTGCTGAGTTATGGCTTCTTAGGGATCCACTGGTCAGTCAAATGCCAGCTGGTTCTCCTGGTCCTAATGGACCCATGGATGGTTGTGACTTTAAGGCTGTCTCACAACACTGTCCTGCAACAGCAAAGCATTTGCATGCATGACATAGCATTTGAGGAGAGAAGAGGAAGGTCTGCTAGCACTGCAGCTAGACATAAATGTTTGCTTTAAAAGGAGGCAATGCATGTCCACGGTGATCAGCTAAGCATACTGACGAAGGCAGGCAGACTGGTAGGCAGCTAGACACATGAATCACTGTGTGCTTGTTCAGCCACAACATACATGCACATCTGCAGCCATCAAACACATAGCATGTCTATAAACACTTGAAGCAATCAAGCGCATGCACACACAAGCCACCTTTAACCCAGCAGCAGCAGCAGTAGATGTAGTTATTATGTTTACAGAAAAGTGTTTCTTAAGCACTCGGCTGCATACAGATGTGTGCTAGAGCAGCTCAATGAATATTTTACTCCAACCTTATGTAACGGCAGCACATGGACCAGAAGCTGCAGCTCGCGAACATTTCATTGTAGCTCACTGTGAAGAGGGAGCTGCTATGGCAAGCAGTTGGGGGAAAGATATGTCATGATCACGCACAGTGTCACATGACTACCTTACTAATATGCATTAAGTCGACAGACACAGCACACGAGGCAGGTTCAACAAAGTTTCTACCACTAGCTCTTTTCCTGTCCATTAAGCAGGGGATCCTGACAGGGAATTCCTCTGGCTCTCCTCAGCTGCAGCAATAGTTTCACTCTTGTTCTGTGAGAAGGGGGGAAAAAAAAAATTACTGTTACAAATTTCATTTGTTTCATTCTGTGGTGCACATGAGTGGCACAATGGAGAGTTAGTGACCCGTCAATAACAAGCTCACAGCATTCTAGCTTTTAATGCTCACTGGAAAGCATTTCTTGGTTTGAAATTACAGTTCACTGCTGGCTGGACAAACCGTCTCACGTTCACTGCAGAGGCTGGTTTCAGTTGCACAGAGACCATTGAAGAGTAAAAAAAAAAAAATCAGTTTACACGTTGCAAAGTAGATGAGGATTATCTTTCATGCAAAAGTGCACAGGCCTTCAGCATCCCACTCATTCTGACATTTTCCCTTAACCTTAGTTCATGCTCTTGTTTCACAGTTATCGACCCATAGAAGCTAATCTACACAGTTGTTTGTTGTGCATCTGTTTTGCAAAGGCAAATCATCATCTACTCTGGATTTGACATGTGCTGTAACTGCTTAAATTAATGTTAGCCTGAACTTAAACTGTCCAGCAAAAATAAAGCCTATAATGTGTAGTGCTGGATAAACACCATAGAGTTTGTTGATTAGAGAGCAGCCTTCAGCTGGCATCTTTTATCATTACTCTCTCATAAATTCTTTGGGGATTTTTGTACATTATGACATTGCTGGTTATGGATCATAAATAGTTTATGCAAATGTGTGGAAGAACAAATATCTTATTGAGATTAGAATATCGTCTGCCTCTTATTTTAAGTGCTTTAATAAAATGGTGTATTTTTACCCTTTTTTTTAAAAAAAATAAAAACATATTTTAAATACCTTTTTTAAAAAAAATAAATCAATCAAAAATCTAGTTTAGTGTTGGAACTTGCTATTGTTTGCTTTTACTGCTGTGTTTGTAACACTATTGTGACTCATTTCTGAATGTGAGCACTCTAGGACATCAGGGTGGGAAGAGCGTGGCACAATTAGTAAAGCTGCCTACAAGGTAAACTCTACCGTTGTCGACCTCTTACATGCATGTTGCGGAAACTCAGCCACGCAGCAAAGTGCAAGGAGCATGGCAGATATTATTAGCAGTTGACAGCCTTTTTCATGATTCCTTGAATGAGCTCGCTGATCCATTCTGCAGCTGTTTTGTGGTCAAAGCTCCATCACTTCCCTCTCCCCCCAGAGGTGCTCACCATCTGCTTTGTTTCAACCTCTTTTAACACATTAACAGTTATTTTCCCCCAGTTGATCTTCTGTTCCCGTAAACATTTTGGCTTCGGTTTGTTAAAATTAGTCAATGCTTCATCATAAAGATCACTGACTGCAGCAATGACTGAACTTCTTATATTGCTTTTTCTTTATAGTTGACAACATAAAATGTAATTAAATGCACAAAATTAAATTTGTGTTCTTTCAGAATTGGTAATTGGACCATATTGGAGCCGAGGTAAACATATTACAGGAGTAATAGTAGAACTTTAACACCTGTTTCCTTTTTATCAAATTCCGTCTATGTTTCTTTGAGTGTATTAAAATCATTCTCAAGTTTTAAATCTCCTTTAGTGGCATCATCCTGTGACCTCATCCATTGGTTTATCAACTGCTATTCTGAGGCCCTTTTTTGTACTTTTTTAAACCAGTATTTCACAGATATTCCAGGAATCTAGCACAACTGGTTTCATTTTACACTTCCAACTCAAATGTCGAGGGTTCAATCCCTGACAAGACACAATTTTTTTCAACCTTTATTTAACCAGGCATGTCATTAAGAACAATTCCTTATTTAAAATGGTGGCCTGGCAAAAGGCAAAGCCTCTTGAGGGAAGGGGAAAAACAAAATACTTAAAACAAACAACAATACATAAACATTTACATCACACTCACCATTGATATACAATCACAGACATACTGAACATGACATACGACATATGACAATACGACAACAAATACAATATTAGCAGCTGACAATGTGAAAGTATTAGGAAACAGTTCAGACTGTGTCAGAAAAAAATGTCCATACTAGAGTTCTTAAAAGCTGAATTAGGGAAAATTTGTGCATTTTCATTGTTTTTTTGGAGATTGTTCCAGTCTCTGGCTTCAAAGCTGTGCTGGCTGTGTATGAATTGGTGTGAATGACAGAAAAGTGCCACATACTGTAGATGCCTCTGAATGTTTCTGTGTGGGAATGGGTGAACAGCAAAATTCTATAGTGTAAAGCACACTGAGTAGTCGTCAAAGCTAAAATGCTGTATAAATACTGATCAATTACCATTTTCTTTTTGTACTTTCATTGCTGCTTGGTTAAAAATAATTATCCTGTTCATTGAATTCCATCAGTGTGGTTACGCAGACTAAAACATTGTGGAGGAGCTGGATAAAAAGTGCAGACAATAATCTGGCTTCTTTCATAGTACACAATCCTCTAGAGACTGGTGTATTTCTCTATACTCTAATGCAGTTATTACCCTTATATGGTGAGTTCTTCCACCAATGAAAAAAAAAAACTATGCCATGAAATTTCATTTTTTTTTTAAATCATTTATTTCCCCATGTTCTGATGTTTTTTTATTCGCCTACAAACCCTACAACTGACACAATAGAATGACGGCTCTCTGTCAAAATTGATTTAGCAGCTCATTTAGGGGAATGACAGCTAAATCAAGATAAAGTAGTATCAGCCCACTGAAGCATCTCACTTCAGTGAGCCAGCGCAGATACAATTGTTCACACTGAAGTAGCCATTCTTTGAACTAAACCATGAAGATTTGTTTTCCTCCTTCTTCTCCATGTACTTTGATTTCATTGCATTTTAAAACGTTAGGGTTGAAATCAATTTGTAATGTACAGTTCATGCACCATGATGCACATTACAGTGACCTAGCGGTGTAATTCACGGAGGCACAGTCAAGGCATCACTGTAAGGTTTACTCATAGATTTCAGTACAAGAATACCCCTGTTCAGAATATATTCCATTCTCTATTAGATAGAAGACTGGACTGTGTGTGCCATTGTTGCAATGCAGCACAAATGAAAAGATGGTATGGAGCATTGTTACTCCATCATTTTTAACATGAGGGCCATTTTGGCCTTAGTGCTGTAAGTCATTGTGTGAGCTGCAAATAATCATCTTGTTCACTTCAGGCAGGTGATGTTTTTTCCATTTTCTGTATTTTCCTATGACAGGCCCTAATCTCCTCTACCTTTGAATTACTCCATGATGAAACCACCATTTTTGGTTTCCCCTTGTAATGTTAAATATTAAAGATATATTGATTTTTTTTTTAATACCTGCCATTGTCCGATTATTGATTTCTTAAATGGCCAGTTATTACTTATTTATGAAAGTTTACACATTTGTGTTCTAAGGACCATTATAAATACTGCTACATCATCAAACCTTTTTTCATCCAAAATTTATTTGAAAATCTTTACTTTTTTGATAACCTGTTTGATTTATTTAATAATTTCAACAACAGGGTGGAGAGACAAAGTCTTGTTCAAATAATGTTTATTTTCCTGTTATATAAGCTGAAGGAGAAAAAGAAAACGGTCTCAACATATTGGCAAAGGACAAAACAAGGCATCAGGTTGTACATTATCCATCAGCTGACATGGTTACTAAAGATTGGTATTAGCCATAGGAAAAACAGTCAACCTCTATTTGATATTACAACATAATACACCGTAAATCTACCACAGCTTTTGATTTGTCAGAAATTATGGCTTTTGATACTATCTCTGTGCTCAAGGCACACACACGCAAACACTTGGATTTTACAGCACAATATCTTTATTATTATTGTTATTATTATTATTATTATTGCTGCTGTGTGAGTAAGTGATGATGGTGACTCATATGTCTGGATAAGAGAAGTTCTTACTAGAGGCCAAAAGAGAGACACTTAATAACAGCAACAACATCTGGAAGGATATACAGTATAAGAAATGCATCACTGAGGTTTCACAGCATTGAAAGCTGGGGCGTGATTTAAATGAATCATAAAATATGAGTTATTTTTGATTGCAGTGTTTGTGATCCTTTACAATGAGTGTTTTCTTCCTTTTTCCACTCTGTTTTGCTCCCATTGAACAGACAGATTACCTCAGGCCAGTATTGGCCTCTCCAGTAGGATGTCTGGTGCATGTGGTGTTTTCCTGTATAATTATATTGTTTTGGTCTATAATTCTATTTTGTGTTAGTTGTGATCTCATCTGAGAGAGTGGTTGTCCATGCAAATCAGATGTAACAACATTTTTGTATTTTCAAGAGTTGACACACACTTCTAGAATCCACATCCAGACCTTCTACATCTGCCAGTTTTCATCACACACCAGTGTGTGTTTGCATATGAGTGCGTGTGTGTGTGTATGTATGTGTGGGAGGCTGCTTTGAGTGAAAATGTGCATGTGTGTGTCTTACAGTCTGTTTGTTTGCATATTTAATTGTGTATATCTGTTCACTTAGATAGAAATGTCTTCTCTAATGGGTACATTTGTCTTAAAACATGAAAACAACCAGTTTTTTGGGAATGTGATTATGTTACTGGCATATTTTTGAGTTGCTTAAGGTCAGTCATTGACTGGGACAGGAAAAACGTGCAAATTAATGAAGATAAACATTAAACCTTATTACACCAATTGGTTACAACAGTGGGTACTAATACATTTTAAGTTCTGTTATTCTATTACATAGAAAATATGTTCTGCCTCATTTGAGTGGCAAAAACTAACAAATGTTTACAAATTAAAGCCTGCATTCTATATATATTTAGTGATTTAAACAGAAACAAAACAGCAGTCAAAGTACTCGAGCAAAGTCTTGTCAATCATTAGACTATCACTAACGCATCCAGGCAACTATTTCAGACTAACGAGACCATGCCCCTATCTAAATTAATGGAAAGTTAGTGTTACGGTTACTGAGACATTAATAACTAAACTGTATATATAAAGTCAGTAAAATCTAATACAAAAAATATTCATTAAAGGAGTAACTTAGCCCTTAAATAAAGGTTACATGTAACTGCAAGGTTACACTTAATCTACAGACATGATACTCTACACTCTGGCCTCACTTCTGTTGATCAGCTTTGGCGTCTCCTTTCACAGCATAAATGTTGAACAAACATTTATGTATTAGTTTTATGTCCTTTTGCTCATGGTTTCTTGTTCTTCAGCTTAAAATATGTTGCATCAGTGTAACAACACAGAGTATTTCCTGGTTTAGCCTCTGAGAGAAAGAGGTATGATATGTATCATGCCATCATTGGTATTAACAGACTTTTATATTCAATATGACGTAAGTGGCCTATCTCCTCTTAGTAATCTCTCTGCGGTAGTTTAATGTCCAACAACAGCCTTGTTAGTACGGATGTTGCATTGTTAAAAAGCACCAACAACCTCATTTTATCCATTGTTCTTTTCATCTGTGCCATCAAAATTAAAACTGGAATCACACACTGGAGCAGCACGATCCCTTCAAAATGTAGTTTGGTCATTTGGACCAGTTGCAATCAGCTGGCAGTATGACAGATACACAACACTCTATTGTCAGTAGGGGGGGGGACATTATCCAAAACAGTAAATAAACAGATACCAAAAGAATGCCTCTGACTTGTCAGCTCTTTTGTCTTTGTCACCAGATCTGTGATCAGATCTTCTTTGTGAGTCATCTGTATGATCCGCTCATGCTGGTTGTGAGTGTCCTACTGATGTTCCAGTTTCCTCCCACTCTCCAAACACATGTAGGTCATGTCAGTCTGGAGACAGTAAATTGCCTATAGGTGTCTGTTTCATGTGGTAGACTAGTTTCCCTCCTTGCTGTGCCTGGTGCGTGTATTCTTTCTCTCAGTTGGAGTAAGTGGGCATGCAAGCGATGTGAGCGTTGAAATGAATACAGTATTAGCTGTAAATGTCAGGTATTCGTTTAGACTTATTTTGTATCTGACAGTTGCAAATAACTAACAGAGAAATCCAATGAAAATGAAATAGATATACTAATTTATCTACTACTGTAGCTTCAGTAGACAATTGCCTGCAGCTGTAGGCTGTGCTTGCTGATTTGCAGCTGCTGGCCTTTGAAATAAGCACTTTATTAAGACCATGAACTCTAATACTGGGTTGTCGGCAGCTTCACGTTCATGCCTCCAGTCGTCCATTGTACCACATCTCAAACAGATCCAAATGTTCGCTGAAACTATTGTCATATTCATGAAACCAGTCTGAGATACTTCTACTCTGTGATGTCTTATATTATCATGTTGCAGGTAGACATTAGATGACGGTGAAATGGAGTCATAAAGGGATGCACCATAAGCTAATAATGGACTTAATGTTGAAGTGCCTGAAACTGTATTTTCTTTAGGGGTCTTACTCAGCTTCTAATGCATTTTTGTGAATGCATCAACAGCTAAAAATAGTTGTTGTGCAAAATGACAAGTAAACTGAATGAGTTGTGGGGATAAAATAAACTGTGAGTCAAAGAGCAATACTGTGACGCAGACTGCATTAGTAGGACAACGTAGCCATTTAACAATGTCCTCTATTGTCTCCACTATTGCAAAATGTCCATGGAGGATTAACAGGACTTTGGCTAAATTTAATGAGCACCAGAACAGACAAAAAATTGTTCAGACTACACACACTTTCTTACATACTTCCTTGTAAAACATATACAGTATCAAATGGGCAACCACATCTGAATACTAGGCAAGGCAGCTTTGAATTGTAAGCTTAGATATTCCCACCCCTAGTGCCCTTATATATCTGTTAAAAGCCAAAAAGATTGTATGGTTTATTGTTGAACAGATAATGTAGTAAGCTATAAAGTTGAGGATCAGTTGTCAGAGGCTTAGCTCCCTTCGTTTCATCCTTATCACTCTCACAGCTTCTGTGATTGCAGCTGCTTTGTGATCGCTCCTGCAATGGACTGGTGTCAGAAAGGGAAAATGACAGAGAGTGGCCAAAAAAAAAAAAAAAAAAAAAAAATCAGTTGTCTATCGTGAGTCTAAGCACTCCTTATCAAGCTGCTTGGCTGCAGCAGCAAAGATTGATTGTCAAATGAAATTCTATTAAACTCCTTTTTGGCATCCGATTAGTAAATTTGCCATCATGACCCCAAAACACAAAAAGACCCAGTGTTTCTCCAACGGCTTCTCCAACTGGTTGAGTGTGTATTTATTTAGTGTTTTCACGACCCCTCAGAAAACTTGCATTTGGACTGACTGGTTTGATCGTCAGTTTTATGCTGAAGTTGACAAATGCCAAATAGAATAGGGAACCTGCAAATGAACTCTGCTCGTGTTTTTTTTCCCCCAATGCACTTACGTGCATACGTGCAGTTCAGCAGGCAAGGCTTTTGGCCATTTGTTCATGTATTGAATCTGTGTGTACGTGTATTCTTGTGAAAAGGCCAGTGAACCTGTAGGGAAATGTTTATCAATTCCCCTGCCATCTGATTCTGCATGCAGGTTTTACTGAATACAGTTGGCAGTGAGGCATGAGAAAGACCATTACACACACGTCTCCATGATGAAGAGGTTTGGGAATGTACCCTCCCATGTAACCTGCCTCTGGTGGACACAACTTCATTCAGTGGATACATGCATGTCATGCTGGGTCCTAATGCTATAACTTACACATAGTGGAAGCCTTGTTTTGCACTGAAGCTTCAATAATCTAATTAAATTAAAAATCTGCTGTGCGTATTTTTTTTTTTCATGGCTTGAGAAGAGGTTTGAGAAAGATTAAATCAGCCTGTTGTTGATTTAATGTGTATGTTTTTTCTTATTTGGTAAAAAATTCAAAATATTTGTTATCAAATTATATATTCATCCATTTTTTTTAAATCTACTTATCCTTTGAGGGTTGCAGGTGGAGCTAAAACCAATCCCAGCTGACACTGGGTGAGAGGCAGGGTTCACTGAGGTCACCATCTCATCACAGGACCAATGTGCAGAGACAAATGACCGTTCACACTCACAATTGACATCTACAGTCAATTTAGTCTTCAGTGAACCTAATCCCACTCTAGCTGTGATTGGACCATTGCAGGAAGCTGAAGTACCCTGAGAAAACCACAGATATAGAGCGAACATGCAAACTAAACTAACCACAGCCCCACCATGGCACCAAAATAAAATCTGATTGAGTGAGTGTTTCATCTTCCTTTTTTCAGTTACTACTGTATCTGAGGAAGCCAGCTACCGTACATGTACACTAATTAAAGTGCCACTATGTCAATTAAGCTGTCACTGCTGCACGCAGTGAAATCAGAATTTTTATGTCTTCTAAAGCTGTTTAACAGGCTCTCAGTTCAGCATTACTCAAACTTGCTAGGCTTGGTTGTGGTAATTTGCATCGCTGACTATCATTAGGTTATGACAGTGACAGTTTCTTCCAGCTCACATCGTGCAAGAGCAGAGGTTCAAGTGCAGAGTGGAAATAGAACAGGCAACATCCTCAAAAAAAAAAAAAATCTTTGAAGCTCTTACCTTAGTTTAAAAAAGTTGCTTAGTTTTATAGACAAATAATTACAGTATGACATAACTACACAGTAGATGATATATGGTGCTTATTTTGACAGTGCTGAGAACAGAGAAAGGGATTATCTATTCTTATAGCCATCTCCTGGGTTTCACTTTTGGTTGCTTTAAATGTCAGGCTCATTTTCTGGGTGAGGGAACAGAATAAGCGAGCCAATCAGACGGATTCTGGCTGTGTTAAGTTCAAATCAGTTCTGCCCAGTACTGTGTCAGCTGCTTCAGCTGAGGTAACATCTTTTCTGTGGGACTGGGATATGGATAAGAATCTTTCTCACGGTTTACTTTTGACTTAAGGCTTCGATATGATGACATTCCTATTGTTGTTGGACATCGACACTTTTAGTTTTGTATTTACTTCTTTTTCTTGCAGTGTTATGACATTTACAATATTTCTTTCTGCGGCTTCACAGCAGAGTTTTCCTGTCTACATTCTTCATTTTTAACTGGCACCAGGAGTATACTTATGCACACCCAGTGGCTAGATATACACTACTGGGCATTTTGGGGTTAAGTGTGTTGCCCAGGGACATATTGACGCGTAGACTACAAATAGACCCGGAAGGAAGATGACCCTCTCTATCTCTAAACGACAGCTGCCCCTCTTTGAAGTAATTTACATAACATCTCTCATGAAATAAGTCAGCTGAATACAGGAGATACTGTCTTTTTTAAATGCATCTTTCTATTGCTTGCAATAAAAATGCACGTCTTTACACTCATTCCGCTAAAAGTACCTTGGGCACACATTAAACTGCGGCAGTTGAAAAGCAGCAGTTAATTTTTGCAGTCTCATTTATTAGTTGTCAGGTCTGAACAATCTCCATGAGGCAGCCACAGGAGAAAATGTGTCACTAAAGAGATGTATACAGTGGTAAAAACCTCTGCAGTTTGCTGGATCTGTGTTGTATGAGTTCAGTTAAAGTTTAACTTTAGGCAAAATAAAATATGAAGATTTTAACAAACCTGGATTTATCAGTTTTAAAGACTGAACCAAGTAGTTACCAGCTATGACGTCAACCACTGAGTAAGCTTTGGTTTTTGTTTTTGAAACTAGAATGTGGCTGAGCTGGGTAAGAGGCTGTGGGTGGATCTTACTGACATGCACCTACTCTTTTGCAGTACTTATCACATTCACAGTGAATAGCAAACTACACGTTTTTAGCTGATATCAGATAAACAGATTCTTATTTGAATGACTAAAATTAGCCTCAGCAGCAAAGCAGCAGGCAGTCAACAACTGAGGCACCACAAGATGTTTCAGATGTAATTGCAGAACATGTTTGATTGAAAACATTTTTCCAGACTGCAACAACCCCTTGAAAAAGACGTGAAGCATAATCAAATGATGGAACTAGACTGGCTCCACCCATGACAGAAAAATGTAACTCCCTTGTGAGCAGTGTTTCTTCAACGCCTGTAGTCTATTCTCATACAATGCTTGACATCTTGTTGAGACAAACAGCCACAAACCGAGCAGGAAAAAAATGAGCTGCTGGATGTCCTCTGCTGTGTCGTGTTTGATGTTGCTGCACCGGCATAATGTCACGCTACATCTCACTGGCGCAGCCACGGGCACAGGCCACACCCTGCCGACCAAGTAAAGGTACAGTTCTGTCGAATTGCAAGCCTGACCCAGGGCTTCACCATTTCAAACTGTACTGTACCAAATTGAACTACACTACAATGGAAACACGGCATTAGATGAACGGTGGTCCATGATGGGAAGTTCATCATGGACGCCACAAGAAAACAAGTGCAGAGTTGAAGGGTCAGTCCAAACTGTAAAAAAAACATCTGAATGGATTGTTCGTTCCCTCACAGAGTAGTAAGCTAGAAAATGGAGGATGGGTCCAGTTAATTGCAAAGGAGAAGATGCTGTCTGTCTCAAGAAACCATGCGAGTGTCTTGGATGGAACCGGTCATGGTGTATGGGAGCACAAATTCAACACAAAACTCTTCACACTCTTTCATAATCTGCAGAAAATACTCACTACTGGGGCACAAGATGATGAGAGCCAGAGCGTCATGCTGTGGGCAAAAGCTCTGGTCGGGTAGGAGGGAAAATTATTGGCTTCAAATACTAACAGATATTAAGCTATAGAAAACAATGCACTGTCCTCAACACAAAGGAAGAATGGATTCCATGTAACGGCATCACAAAAAGGGTCAACAAAAAGAGAAGCCATTATGCAGTACTATTCCAATCCACACCAATAGCATGGCAGTGGGTGGTGGTGGTAGTGACAGAACACAGCTTAAGAGAGAAGTAATTAGCATTTTAAAATACTTTTTATTTTGTTTGTTGAAATAATGCTCTGATAGCAATTAATACATTAATATGACAGACAAAAATAACTGTCTACAGCCATTATAATACTGTTCTAAATGTGAAGCGCTAGACTCCATTTGAACCCTATACAGTGATCAGCTGGCATAAGTGCCTGTCACTGAGCGACCCGCCTGCCTGCTCACACCCTGCCCGAGCTGTCACTGCACATGAAGCAGAAACAAGTGGCAACTGGTCGTGACATCAACCATAAGAATCAGCATTCCTTTTCTGAAGCCTCAAGATTCTTAATTTGGCCAATTCTGCAAACAGAAGTCATCTGCAACCAGACACTTACTGGACAATACTCTGGTGTCCACTCATACTCACTCACTCACTCACTCATTTTCTACCGGGGGGGGGTTGGGGGGGGGGTGCTGGTGTCTAACTCCAGCTAACATGGAGCGAGAGGCAGGGTACACCCTGGACAGGTCGCCAGTCCATCACAGGGCCACATAGAGATAGACAACCATTCACTCTCACATTCAGACCTATGGGCAATTTAGAGTGTCCAATTAACCTAATCCCCAAATCTGCATGTTTTTGGACTGTGGGAGGAAGCCGGAGTTCCACTCATACTATATGTACAATATTTTCCCTCTAAAGGGGAACATAATTTACAAAACTGACATCATTTGCTATTGACCTGAAACTAGTAACTAAGTCCATCAAGTCTCAAATGTTTACTGACATTAATCGAGTGAGAAGTAGGCTTATTTTCCTCAGAGATAATTCCTCACAATGTTCTTACCTATGACTCTTGTACAAGAGTTCAGCTCAAGTGTGGATAACGCTTCACAATATGCTTTTGTTTCTTACCTTGTCTGACTTTGTTCTACATCCTTGCAGAAATCTGAAATGATCTAAGGCAAATTCATGTGCATCTGATAGTTAGACTGAAGTTACCATACTCGCTCAATGAGTTTATTTAAGCACTGTGAGGTGTGGAGTGATTTTTAGTTTTGGCAAAACAAGTTTTTTCTTCCTCTGGGAGATGGTGTGTTGGGAATGAAGTTTTTATTGTGATGAAAATATGAAAATGAATTTTAAAAACAACAGAATTATTTCATTTTATAATCCAACAATGGGAATCTTTTCCATTGCCTTAAAGTCTGGTTTTATTGTCAATAAAATCAGACTTCTTAATCAACAACATTATTGGCCACAGACTGTCACTTGGCTCAGAGGGGTAACAAGTTATTTTTATGCCTCTTCACATAGTGACAGTCGGTGGCTGAAGAAATCATGCTTTTCAAGTGTCTGTCCATCCAGTTTTTTCACCTCATTTTTAAAGAATGAAATAATACAATTTTGGTGTTCACAGATCATTTTACTGCTTTGTGTCTGTGACATCTCATGAATACTGGTATCTTTGTGAACACATCTTGGGAATTTTCCTTAAACCTGGCACAAATGCTCACTTGCATTGTTCCATATCAGACAAAATTTGCCTAGATCCGTATGATGTGAGATATACAGTAAGCAGGAGAATAATTATGACAATTCTAACTCCTTCAGCTTCAAGTGATTATTAACATTTCTCAAATGTTCTTTCACTACTGCTACAATTCAGTACATACAACCTCGTGATGTTATCGCAGAAGCTAAAAGCTAAATATTGCGTCAAAAAAGTTATGTTTTAGCACATAGTCAATATACATATTTGTACATACATAATCATTGGTTTAACTAGAAAGTGCTTTGAATGCATGTACCTCTACCAAACAAGATTTCTTGTATCCACCCCCTTTATTTGATCTGTTCCAAAATGTACTGGATTCTTTTTTGAGTCAAGCCCCAGGCTTCCAAATAATCTCATGGAAATAGTGTTTGAAAACAATCCTGCTAACAAACTAATGGCACCACAAACAACCTCCTCGTTGGACGTTACCACAAATTTATTGCTGTCTGGTTTGTCTGTTGTACAATAAAGGCTGATAAAGGAAAAAAAAAACACAAGATGTCAAGTAGACTACCAAACACTTTATTGTGGTAGTTCAAAGCTGAAACAGGAAATTAGTTTGTAAACTATAATTAAAAATTGCCGCAGACCACCAGGAATCTTGCTAATCTCGAGATATGGTTAAAACATTAGGGCCATGAGAGCTGCTCATGTTTCTTGCCCCGATGTAATTTAATTTAAGTTCCCAGATCTCATCCATTATCTTGGTGAGAACAATGTTATAATATTTGATAATAAAATAAAGTTATAAAATCCCAGCTTCAGTGAACGGAAATTATGCTTTAATTTAAATATATGATTGCATGTGGGGTTAAAAATAACCACAGTGAGTCTTCATTGTGAGGAAGTACATGGAATGACTTGGACTTGCACATCGAGTCATAGTATCTCCTTTTATTTTTATTTAATGTGATAAATATTACGCTGGATTTCCTGGGATCAAGTGAACCCAAGTGACACCATCTCATTAATAACACAAATTCTCTGAACAGTATAGTAAAATTATAAATGTCTTATGTGCTACAACTTGAATTACCCATCCTACACACACACACACACACACATAAACCAGAACTGCCACAATAATGCCGGCATAAACCCACTTGGACAAAAGAAAAACAATTCATAACTCCTGAAATCCAATAAAACCCAAAATGAATTAAAAATATAGCCTGGTTATTAAGCAAAAACAAGTCCGATGAACACACTGAATGGTTAGTGGAGTGAAAAAGGCCAGTGGTCTTTTTTCTCTCCACAGATATTTTCAATCGCACAAAGTATTCACCATCAGAATCGAAAACATGGAAATGATTTTCAAGCAAAAATAAAACAGAAAGCCGTTTACACTATTACAATGGTTTCTATTTGACTTGAATTTTAATTTAAAAAACACTTTTTAAACTCTAAAATATAGGTTTGGTGATAAATTCCTGCTTAAACTTCTTCCTCCGTGCCATAGAGCTCAACTATTTTGCCCACACACCGTTACAGTGTGTGTTATGAACAATTTTTGAAATCCAGTGAACACTTTTCTATTCTGTGCCACAAACTACAGCATCCTCTTTTAAGACATCGTATCGGCTGCATATTTGATCTTTGTTAATTCTTGCATCATCATTTAAAAAAACAATAAACAACAGGGTTGGAGCCGGGAGAATGTTATATAGTGAGATATGTGTTGTTGATCTATGGCTTCTACTGGACTTTGTTAACAATAAGAAACATGAATAATGACATCCTTATTATTGATCTGTAAACAGTGACATGAAGTCCAGTTGGTGTTTTTGCCCATTTAGCATTGGAGGATGTAATATTCACTTCTGAAATATAATTTAGGCTCATTTGCCAAGAATTGTTGTGTCTCTCACTAGTTTTTCAAGTCTACTAAAGTGAAAAAAAGCATCAGTCGCATTAATAACTGGACTACTTATAATCACTTGTTTTCACATATGTTGTTCTTGTCCTTATCAAGATAGAAAACAACTTTTCTTCTTCAGTAGACGTACACAGAATTTTATTGGAGTGCACAGCGCAGCATTGAAAACACAGCAGTGAAAGGCAGATTCCACTCATGAGAGAAAACATACAACTTTAATCTTTTTTGCAATTAAAAATTAAATTGTTTTATTTTCCTCCCTGAACTAATATAACTTTAATCAGCTGTAGATACACTTTCACTGCAGGATAATTTGGTTTAAGCTCACAATGTAATCGCCTAATATAAATAAATATGTAATTACTTTGTCATAAATGTTTTATCTGTTATAAGCCCAGTCCCAGTCTGGTTTACTGAAACAGCCACAGTTTTCAGCCTTTTTTCCCACTCTTCATTTTCTGATGCAATTTCCCAGTGAAGGAACGAGAGAAGGAAACCCTCTGAATTGCTCAGATGAGATGAGTTTATCACACATTTGCTGATGAATGTGACTCTATTGATCCTACTTTGGCTATTTATAATAAACCATATCTTGATTAAGCTGTCAGAAATTTTCTGTGTGCATGTCTGGAATTAAGCCTTTTGTGTTTGATGATAATAAATGTGGCATATAATTGTATTTTTTTTTTAAATTTTGCAGGCAGAGTTATATTTTTTTTAAAAAGAAACTTGGCTCAGAGTTTAAATAGATTAAGTTAATTAAGCATCCACTCCTTACAGCAATAATCTGAAGCAGTGGGAGTAAAGGGGTGAGGAAATTAACTTTCTAAGAAAAGAAAGAAAGAAAAGACTCTCATCTCCTCCACTTTTTTTGTTATATTCCTTTGTTAATCTAATGTCAACTTCTTTTACTTTCTTTATCTGTGATTGTGTTTTGTCAAACATTTTTCTATCAGAGCAGTTTTCATCATGCAGTTTAAGTGGGATTCTGAATGAGTTCGGTCCCTTTCTGTTCTTGAGCGACTGTCCCATTCAGCTCAGGACCCTGTGAGTGGTCAGGCAGTAAGATGGGTGTCTGTCTCAGAACTCTGTATTGCAGATACTGAAAGCCTTAATTGAACAGTAGGTTCTGCTTTAAAATAATCATATTGCCTCTATTTCAAATATGTTCAAAGACATGGTCATAGTAACTCTAATTAATTTGCCCTACTGTGAAAGGTTCCATTTCTCTCAGGCGTATTCATCTTCTTTGGCCTTTGGTAGGGGGCAGTACAGTTTTCTTCCATCCACCGCGGATTACAGACATGGAAACAAAACTCTGATGGAGACTATAGAACATAGTCCTTCAAAAGAACTCCAGTAAGTAGTTATGAAAAAGTGCCGACTGCACACAGATGCTCCTTTAAGCTGAGCCTCAGAAAATATGACAATGACAAAACGTTACTACAAAGAGCAGGACTATACATTCATGAATGAAGGTATGGGTGTGTTGTGTGCTTATATAGTACATATGTTACAGACTCAGTGGGGCCGGTCACAATCCCCTTAGGCACAGACTGTTGTACGCTTCAACCTCAGAGGTATTTTCTCCTCTATATAGCTCCAACTCCCAGAAGAGTAACTCCAAAAATGTACAAGTAGAAACACTCAGGCTGTCTTTTGTTCTAGTTACATAATAAAGGAGAAGGTACGTCTCATTGTATGACTTAATCATCTTCCCCCGTATCTTCAAAATCAATATCATGAAATTAGAACAAAGAAACCAGTCATTTATCATTTTATAAAGCTGTAATGTGTAACTTTTAAATACAACAAACTGTTTTAAATTGATCTAAATTTTCCAAATGAGTTGACACAATGCTGGGTAAGTCTATCAGCTCCACACTGATCTCTCTGTGTTTCTCAGTATAGTGGATGTTCTCATTAGATCTTGTTCTTCTGGCAACAGACATCCCTGCGCTGCACAGAGGAAGTGATTTATTTTACAGCAAGACAGACAGATGAAGGCACCAGCAACATGGTGCACATACTGTATGTGGAAAGGCTGCAAACAGGTCAGAGTATGACTGAAAACACTGCTGGTGTGTACACACATGCTCCCTCACTCAGCTCTGATAATATTCTTGACAGAGCCTGTTTTCATATGAAAAATATTACAATCAATGTTCACAACGACCAAAGGCCAGAGGCGGACTAATAACAGCTAATAATAAAGCAATGCAGCATTAAGATAACTTTATGGAAGCATAAGTGGGATAAAGAAAAGTGTGTGAAGACACTTTCATCCTCACAAATCTTGGCTTGTATGAATCTCAGCAGATTAAAACTGTAATTGCTCCGGTTTATCCCTTCACTCTTGAAGATTTCTTTTTTCGACAACTCAAAACACACACACTTGAATCTAATTCGGCCACCGAAGTTTGAAACAAGGTGATAAATTAATTATTCTACTGTCTTTCCATACTACTGTCTTGTGTTCATAGATTTCAGAGAGTGGTGACATAATATGGGGGGGCTAAAAAAGCTTGACTCATCCTCACATGAAAGACCCCGACAGGCAGATGTCAAATCTGTTACCCCTATAAAGCTGATATAGTCATGGTCTGTGTAAACCACACTGTGCCGAGCTGATAACTTCGCTGTTCCATGTTTGGTCCAAAAAAAAAAACACACACAGGAGCAAAGGAGGTGAGGAAAAGTGACAGGGAGGTGAAGACGTGTCTGTGCTTGACGTTATTTTCAGGAAAGTGATATCAATGTAACAAGACAGATATTCTTCACTACTTCATAATCATGGCGACAACGTGGCAAGTTACGTACGTGGGAACAGTAAAATTTAACTGGAAGAGTTGTTAGCGGAGTCATAAAATTTTTTGCCAAATATCAGCAAATGAAGGGAGAAAGGCTTCCGAGTCTTTGTCTTTGTAATCAGCTTTCTTAAAAAGTGTCATGAATATAATGTAGTTGATCCAAACATAAATACCTAATTTTCACATCTTTGTAATCCAAGTCAACTAACTAACTATTTTGGGATTAATTTTGGCTGGATGTTGGCATGTGTTTACTTTTAGCTCATGCCCAAAGCATCCCTGGTAATATAATCTGAAATGACTCATCCCTGTTCTGTGATAGGAGGAAAAAATCCACATTAAATGGTGGTTTGCATAAGGGTATCAACACTACTATGAATTCCTGTGGTAATATGTCAGATTTCAAATGGCATAAAAATGCTGTTGTTTAAACCTTAAAAAATGCAGGTACTTTCCTGACTTGTCTGTTAGTATTACCAGGTGAAGTGTGCACCGTTTTCTTAAAGGGTGGAGAAGAGATTATGTCATTACCTCATCTTCAGGGATCATTGCTTTCAAAATGTCTACTTGGTTGCAAATGGATGCCTATGCTAAAAAGACCCAAGTCAAACAAGGAGACACATTTATACAGAGAAAATAAATCTTCCTACAACCTGAGCTCTTTGTTGTAACTGCCAAAAACTATAAGGCATCCCATCACTCTGAGGATAACAGATTATTCTTTGATGTTACAGCAGGGGACAATGCAACAAAATGGCACAGTTCACATTTGGCACTTTTATGTTTGCTCCACCCTGTCGAGTGAACTATTTGTGCCACAACGTGATACATAGACTGCAATGTCGTTCAAAGAGTTATGTCCCAGGTGGTCCCACTCATGATATTGGACATATTTGTAATATTGGACAGCACATGAAAGATACTGATCTATTTAGGCTGGTATTATTCCATATGGACAGGCCATTGATAAGAACTGTCTAATTGAAACAGCAAATTGAGAAAGGGGATCGATGGTTACACTGATGCAGAGAGCTCTCTTTGTGAGACCCATATTATTAGATTTCATACAATCTGATAACCCTTTTGCTTTTGATTGATCTTTTCCATTTCAAACACTGAGGCCTCGGATCAATGGCTCTGCCCTGCAGCTACTACTGTCAAAGCAGTTGCAGGCCTGAAAAAGCCGAAGCATGGTCAGTCTTCGACGCCCCCACATTTGAGTAAAATTGTGTGTTGAGAATCGTTGAGACACAGGACCCATAGCCAGCCTTGGCGTCTCATAATCCCAGCAGGACATATTGTCAACATCACTTTATATATATATATATATATATATATATATATAAAATGGTCTTGTGTAATTCTTTATCTTTTAAGTAGCTTCCATTGAAATAAATAAATTGCGAAACGGTGATACTTTTCTAGTCTGTCAGATGTGAATCAAAGAGAGCCTTTCACTGTGTTATCTGATCTTTCCTCAGTGTGTTTCTATAGAACTGAGATTTGAGAGTGAGTAAGCAGAGCTAAGTGCACCTCTCTAATTCCCTCTTGAGATAGCGTACTGGAACTGGTGGGTGTAGCTATATGAAGCAAGAGGCTGAATGAACTGGAATGAGATTAGCTACAGCACACAGGAACAACCGTTTTTATGGAGCTGGTATTATATATCCTCCTTTAGCTTGCCATACTAGTCTATACTGCAGTTTGTACTGTATGGAAATATACCTGTAATTCCTACAAATTACGTTACTGTATATACATGTCTCATTAACATCTTTAATATAGAGTCCTTGTGTCCGTGGATCCTTAAAGCCACATTTTGTTATATGATAAATTATTTAATTTAAGACATATGAAGACCTCTTTCTGCTATTTGTCTTATTTTTGTTATTGTATTATTGAAATTTGTTAAGTAACGTGCGGAAATCACATCGGCCTCTATTATGACCACCTCTGTTTCCTGAGATCTTTAGATCTTTCACATATTTAGTCCTTGTTTCTTTTCTGGATGATAATGATGATGATTAATAACAGTCACCAAATAGTTATTATTAATCAAACAATAATATATAAGCTATTGTAAGATAGGATAGGAATACTTTCTTGTCCATTTGGATGGAACTTTGAAAACATTCACCAAGAAAAACAGAACAGTGAAAATATCAGTGGCATCACAACGGCCAAGAAAACAGACTACAGATTTGCATTTGGTGTTTAAGTGTGTGTATGTTTATGTGAGTGTTTATGTGTGTCCTCACTGCAATATATGACACAGGATAAACTTCCAAAACCCAAGTTCCATCTTTATGCAAATTTGCAGCGTGTGTGTGTTGCTAACTCATCCTTCACCTTTTTGTCTTAATGAGGAAATTTTGATCTGACATCTGGAATAAAAGTTAAATAATGAATTTATACAGCATACTGCAGACCATTTTATCCTTGAATTTGTCCTCATAAAAAGTTAATGCTTTCTCAAACATAACACAGAGCAGATCAGCAGCAGAAAGAGGCAAAAAAGAGCAACAGGCTCTCCCCAGTGATTTTTGAAAAAACAGAACCAAAAGTAATACTGCGACCATCAATCTTCTCCCTTTATCTTATTAAACACGGTCGTAAACACATATATTGAATTAGTAATGATTTACCAAAATAACAAACGCTATTCATAGAAACAACCTAATACTGGAGACGCAGTCGGCTGCCAAAAAAAAAAAAAAAAGGATTCATGAATTAATTTAATGGTCGTTACTGACACCATGGAGGAAGCTCACTTATCATAAATTATATCGTTTACTCTCTAATAATGTTTAACTTCCATGAGAGCCTTTATTGTTACCATGGCCACCTACACACATTATTTAGACAGGCTGACCAAAGGAGATTCTCCACTGGTTCCCCTTGTTGCTCTGTGTCTCATTCAAACCCTTCCCTGAATCATGTTGTCTCAGTGGATGAAAAAGTAATAGCACAAGCCCTCGGTGGCTGCAATTTTGACTTCATGGAATTTAAATTTTCAGTGTTCATGGTTATGATATAGCCATGAATGGGAAATCAAGGATTAAATTGAATTAGCTAAATCAGAACTAGGTTTGGAACATGATGAACCTCTTACAGCATGAACTGTGCTTCCTTAAAGCCACTATAAAGCCAACAAATATATGTTGGCTTTATAGTGGCTTTACTTGGAGCATATGTTGGCTTTATAGTGGCTCAACTTGGAGCATAATAATTGCTCACCCTGATTCTGATTATCTGTGGCACAATCACAAATGAGCTTATGAAAAAAATCACAAGTTTCTGGCAAGAACAGCACTCAGGATTATACAATGAACTAGTCTCTATCTCAAGATGTAGATCTGTTTCCTTTTATCAGTGCCATATTACAGAGGAAGCAGAGACCGGAGAGACTGCATGCAGAGAAGTGAAGGAGAGAAAGACAGAAACGCTGCCTGTATAATTAGGTAGAAGAATCAGTCACACGACATAGTAACCGAGCCCTGGAAGCATCTCCTGAATTATACAATTGGATCAATATAAAACCATAAGGCATTTTATTAATGACTTGAAAGGAAATTTTGCAGTTAGTGCATTGATTGATTAGTTGATTGGCAGAAGACCAATGAGGTAGTTTAATATTTTTAATGTAATTAATCGAGCAAAGCCTGTTGCTGTTTCCACCTTCAAAATGGCACCTGTTAAAAAACAGACTTTATATAGTGCTTTCACAGACCTGATTAATAGCAGATGGGAAACAAAGTAAAGTAACAACAAGGAATGCATAATAATGGTAATAAAAGATAAAATAAGTAGAACATGAAAAAACAAAGGTTAAGAGGTGTGGAATAATAAAAATTGTCAATGGGTCAGGATAAGAGCAAGATAGATAAATAGATACATTTACATAAAATAAAAATATACTGTTTTTCAGCTTTTACTTTTCATGTTTTTTTTCATGATATTATTTTTTATTAAACATTTCTGTATATAAACAAACATCTAGGTTTAATATAATTTAGAAACAATAAGCATGTTTATATAGTCACATTATGCAATATAATTATGTGCAATATAATTGTATTGCACATTATTCAGATGGTTTACATGACTCGCTGATAGAATATCCCATTAATATTCAGAACATAATCTGATTGTGACTCATGTCTACATTACTTCCACTGCAGTAAATGCCAATAATAATAGACTGATTAAGTTGTATACATGTTTACAAAACACTTCAGGTCTTAATACATTAAGTCATTTTTTATTAGAGTCTTATTTAGACTATTGTCTTAATCTGTTTATGACTGGAATGTTGCTGCCCATGTAAACATAGTCAGTACCATTATAGTTTGTCCACATGTAAATTTATTTTCCTTCTTGTTTTTATTACAGTAAAGAAATACTATTATCATAGTTTTTGAGTTCTCTATACACACAAAAATTATTGTATTCATTCATTTTTAAGTTAATTCAAATATCAGTAATTATCTCTGAATTCCACTACTGATTAGGCTTATCTGGCGAGCAAACACAATGTTTTATATCAGACATAAACCACAACAAAGAGCTGAATGCTGCAAAGAGGTGATGTGAAGTGCAGAGTCAGACATGAACTGTTTGTCACAATGAAAACACTGTCAAAAACTACGAATACATACCGTATAAAAGCAGATATGACTGAGTCCCATTTTGCAGTATATGTTATAGGAGTAACCTGTTATGGTGGCTTCTGTATGTAGAAGCTTCCATCACTTTAATCCATACTTTGTAACATGGTTGAATACATTACAACACAACAAATTCAATACTCATCCTAACATCATCATGAATAGATTTAACTCACTTTCCACTGCCTGTCATATCTAATTAGCCATGGCTGGCTCTTGGAGGGTTTTTTTTTCCCTTTCTTAGCTCCTTCTTTTTCCTGTCAGTGAATGACTTGACAGGCTGTGACCCTGTCTATGTTATAAAGCTGCCCATCATGCTGTTTAATTATCCACCTAACCAGTCCTGAGGGCAAGCTGTGAACTGCCAATTCCACCAGACTACTGATCAAGGACCACATGTCAGAGACTGTGGGTCCACAGGCCCAATCCCTGGACAGTTCAGGGTTTGTTGTGGCACACTTTAGCCTCCCTCCTCTAAACTGTGTGTTGCAGCTTCCAACAAACACACGGAGGATGTGATTTTTTTCCTTGCACGTCACACAGCCTGCTTTTTGACATTCAATGAACGGCAGAGCACACTGTTGTGTTATTAACACCTGACTGATCTGTGAGATGGCTGATAAAGCAAATATAAGCCTTTCATTATTGTTATTATTATTATTTTTATTATAATAATTATTATTATAGTGAAACATGCTTAAATGTTTCTCTTGCTACAGGTACAGACTACAGAGTGAAGAGAAATTACTCCTAAATAGAGAGAACTTATGAGGATGTGCACATTTGACACAAAAATCTCTGACTGCCTGTGTGGACCATAATAGCTTTATATAAAAAAGCATCAGCACCATGGTGTGATTCAGCACAAGGCAAATATTGTCAACAATGCAACAACATAACAAAATGACGAGTTATAGATGTTTAAGTAGTTTAAAAAATTAGGAAAATTAGTTCATTAGGAAACTAATGGGACATTTTAGGCTATGATCCGCTGCTATAGGTAACTAATAAACATTAATATTAACATTGTATGTTTGTCAGTATGAAACTTAAATACTGCACTACCTACAGATTATATCAGATATTTGTAGTAATATCATAGTAATGTAACATATAATCAGAATGGATAATCATTTATGTTTGCATTGTCCGCAAAAATGTTTATTTTCCTAATTAATTCCTAATTAATTTCTAAATATTTGATTGTTTTTGGGGCCAAAACTGTTGATGCCCTAAACTGACTGTAGCTGTGAATGTGAAGATGAATGGTTGTTTGTCTTGTGTGTTGGCTCAGCATTGGACTGGTGACCTGTCCAAGGTGTGACCCCGCCTTTCACCCACTGTCAGCTGGGATTGTCTCCAGCTCCCAGTGGTGGACAATTAATGAATGAATGGTTGTATTTGTGTTTTCTTGTTTTAAAGTACATGGTTTATCAGTAAAATATCAAGCTTTATTTACATGGAATCTTTATACTCCCTAATATCAGTGTCAGCTTTCCTAAAAATCCAAATCAGTTCTGGTTTATAACGCTTTTACAAGAAACAAACATGCTGTTAAATAAAGTGTGTTTTTGAATTAACAGTCTTCTCACACAGACGAGAACAGAAGGGAACATGAACTGACACAGTTTGACAAGTTTGTTCAGGCTGAACAGAAGACAATGTGCGTCATACCCAATGTGTTAATTACTTTGTGAAATCTGACTTGAAGTGCGATCAAGGGATCTCATTAGAAATATGCAGCACCTTTGCTTCAGGAAAAGTGGAATTTCATGGGAGAAGCTCCATGCTCTGGGACCTCCATTTTCTATGACTCACTGTGACCAATGGCATTTTCTTTAGCTGTTGCAATTCTCCAGCTTATTCTTGGGGCCAGGGAGACTATCTCACTGACTTGCCAATAAAATGTCTGTTGCCACTGGGAAAAGAGCAGGAACCGTCAATTGGTTTCACCTTATCTACCTTAAACATGCCTCTGCTGACTTCATGCGTCTTACCATTTCTTTTTCATTGCAGTTTTTTTTTTTTTAAATTCCCCTCCTCCTCCTTTCTGCACATGCATAGAAGGAATTAGTAAATTAGTGGAAATACATTTTCAACAGACATAAGACTTCATAAACAAGTAACTATGCCTCATTATTTACAATATTAAGGTCTACTAGTTGGAGGAACAATTTTTAAATACAAAATTTCCAGAAACAAGCACATTAAAATGAGCCTTAAACATTATTTTGTGGAATATCAATAGTCTTATGGATGATTTAGTGTGCATGCGGTACACAAAGACTTTTATCTCTGGAGAAAAGAGGATGTGAGATTAGGTGAGGTAAAACCGATCAGTAGCTGAGTGCTCTTCAAAATCAGGACTCCAAACAATTGTTGAAATATAGAAAGCCAGTACAGGGAATTGCACTCAAAGGGTCTGATTGAAAGCTCTGGCCAGAGAGGCTGAAGCAATCAAAGGACTTGTGTATTTCATGTCCAAGGAGGTGGTGTTGAGAGCAGGACAAATCCAGCATCCTGATCCACCATTCAAAGGCAACTGTTTTCTATCATTGGTGTTGCTCACTGTTGTCCCGGTCTGAAATATTGTTTCGTCATGAGACTGTTCGCCAGCTTCTCAAGACACTGTCACTCCAGCGGGAGCCATTTTTATTATCTGTCTTTTACACTTAGTTTGTTACGCTGTGGTGCCGATGATCAAATATGATGATCAAAGAAAGAAAGAGCATATAATTATAAATATTTGTAAGATTATATGTGTAACATAGAGTGCAGTGGTTAGTGTTGGTGCCTCACAGGTCACATTCCATAGACAGATTTGCGTCCGTTTGACTGGAGATTATGAACATTTTGCACATGTTAATGTTAGTGTGAATGGTTGTCTGTATGTTGCACCTGTAATAGGCAAAATTCATACATTCTGCCTCCATGACTGTGCAGAGGTCTGCTATGGTCATTACCCTAACAAATCTGACCATGCAGACTGTACTCGTTGACTGCACATGCAACCAAAACACATTCAAGTCCAGTCAGTGGCACATTCTTATTTGGTTGAAAACGACAACAACAAAGATGTAGATAACATGGATGCTTGCTCTTAAGGTACAGTAGGCAATGCAAGTAAGTCCACTCATACCCTGACCCATACCCATACTCTGTTTCAGCTGGGATTGGCTCCATCTCCTTCTGTGATTCCCAAGGATTACTACAGATATCCAATAGAAGTATAGGTACATGTAAGAATTTACTGAGTTTCAGCTCTGGCTGATTTGTTAAAAAGGCTAAAAACTATACTAGAAACACAGTAATGCAACACCTTTATAGTGTTAGTGTTAAATGAGCACAGATGTGATCCAGATTTGCTACTTTCTCTTTGTTAAATTATTAATCTAACAACAATAACTCTTTCTGAAGATACTTGTTAACTGAATAAATCTGGTGGTGAGTTTTTCATAAGTTCCAGCTGCTGCACTACTTTCTTGCAGTTTCAAGTTATGTAACTTTTTTAACTTCTAACCATAAGCTTTAACAAAACAGAGGATTTCAGCTCCTAAATGTCGGACGTCTCCATTCAGAGCTGTTACTAGTTGACCTTGTCTGTTTTGTAGAGGAAGAGACTTTTGTAGATAAATTATCTCCTAAAAATCCTAACCCAAAAACAAGCTGTCAGCCTATTATGCTCTTCAAACTTTTTTTCCATAGTGTGTTTTGACCATTTGCAAAAAAAAAAAGTTTACTGCGTGTGTGTTTGCACTTGCAAACACACACGCATTTGTTATCTCTTTAGGACCTTTTCTGGCATAAACACTGACCTTGTCAGGACCAGTAGTCCTCAAAACCTGGTCCATAGGAGGAATAACAAAATTTCTAAAGAAGTGGTTAAGCAGAGCTGCAGTTTGAGTTGTGGTTAGGTTGTGGTTAAGCAAAAAATGGTTATGATTTATAGGGGATAATGCTTTGTTTAGCCTGTCCACTGCAATGCAAAAGCTGCACAAATCTTGTCTATATATATATATATATATATATATATATATTTGCACACACAAATATCCAGCATATACTGTATACATATACGCATATGCAGTACAGTATATACAATATAAACTTGCATTATGTGATGCCGTTCTCTACTCACATTGCTGTGCCTCAGTAAGTCATTTTTATCTCTACTTCCTCTGCAGCATTGTGGGAGTTTTATAGTACAAAACCATGGTCCTCTCTCTCTCCTAACAATTTACCACTGTTGGTTTTCTCTGTAAACACCAATATTGCTGTATGTGTGTGCAAGCAGGCAATGTTGCATTTACTGCAGCCACAATTAGTCAAAAATAATGTGTGACTACATGTTCAGTGTGTCATTTAAAACCGCGCTGTTGCCGTAACAAACATGTCTCTTTGAAAGTGTATTTTTTCATGACTTCAAAAAACTTTCTTAACATTTGAACTGGCCACGTCTCATGTTGAATTTTAAGTAGCTTATCAGTTTATCAAGTTACAAACCTCCTGCCCACTCACTAAACTTACTGAGTGTAAGAGCAGAGGTTCAAGTGAAGTGTGGGGATGAAAAAGACACCAGTCTCTGATTTTAAGTCTGTAACTCATAAAAAAGACTTTGAAGCTGATATTGAGAGGTAAGAGCTTACACAGTGTTGCTTTAGATAAGACCAACTATAAAGTATATATACAGTGGATGCTGATATATGATGTTTCATTTACATATGAGAAAGGAGAGAAGGGAATGTCTACCTTCTCTTGACTTTAAGAATCTACTTTCCAAAGGCTTTCATTTCTGGTGGTGCTAAATGCCAGACATATTTTCAAATGTTGCTCTTCTTCATTGTTCCAGCTTGTGACACCATGACTTTAATCAGCTAATCATCACAACTACACAGGACAATAAATCAATGGGATAATCAATAATCAATTTGTTGACAAAAAAATGAAAGCATCAGTGGCAGATTCACTAAAGGCTACTGCTCATTTTATCCAGATCTGACAGGGAGGCCTGATCTTTAGACCGGTGGCTGCACTTAATGAGGTTATGAATTGCATATGTCTTGCGGTTTCCAGACAGTTTCTGTATGAGGATGACAGATATGTGGTATGGATAACTGGGCTGGTGATAAGTGTCATGTGAGCACTTAATGAAGATAATTAGTGTTTAGTGTGACAGCTCAGTTAAGGCTGTCCACTTTTTTATTTTTATTTTTTTTACTTTCCTCTTAATTTACAAAAGTGATCTTAATAATAGTACTACATCAATCCTTCATTAAATGATTGATCGTTAAAGGCGCAAAATGAAAAACTTAGCTCCATCAATGAATTTAAACAGAACCAGTAAATGTGACAAAGGAAGTTGTGTACAGGAAACTCTAATGTAAGTAGTGAATATGTCAGGGTTTGTCTCATAAACGGTCCCATTGGAATGCAGTATATTTATATATAGGGTCCTGTGGTTAACAGAACAGGGGAGCCGATAATAACACACGGAGAGAGAGGAGTGTGTTGTCATTCTTTGCTCAAGGCATCAGCACTGTACCCTATATTTGCAAAGTAAATATAATAAATAACTAATGTATGGCAAAATAGTGCATACTATTAGACTGTTACACTTTTTCTTTGTAAACTGTATGTGCAGTAAAATATTACATACAGTACATATTTTGTAAGCTGTATTTTATACAAGCGTCCTCCACCATGTTCTCTTGGTCTCAGTTAAGGTCATGAGTATTTGTTTGCAGAGGAATAAAAGCAAGAAGAAGCCTGCAGCTCTCCCTCCTAGTCTTTTTTTTACTTAATTTTCCTTGGCTTTGCTCATTCTGTGAGTATTGTAAACAAATAAAGACTTGTTGCCAACAGCACTTTTCATACTAATTGAAATCATAGGAATCATTTTTATAATTGCGTTTCATATTCACTCGTAACAGCTAGCTGCTGCACATCAAATGAAAAGAAAAAAAAAAATAATACACATAAGCCTTTTATACTCGAAGCCTTGTCTGCACCTGCCTGCACAAAGTGATGCTTACGTTTGAGGGGAATGATGGTCAAAGTTGGCTCTCTGAATTTATTAATTTGCAATTCATTCAGTGATTAATGGACGGTTTTTCAAAAGACCATGCACAGAGATGAGGGTATAGAGGTGGTGCTCTAGTCGGCCCTTCATTCTTTTGATTAAAATTGATTTGGATTGAATACAAAGCAAGTCATCTTAGCTGTTATTCTGACATTGGAAAAGTTCTGCCTCACAGCATTGTTAATATCATAATTCAATATTCTCTGTAGAATTACCTACGTACAAAAACTGGGCCAGAGGTCTTGAGATGGCCATTAAACATGTAAGAGTATACATCAACGGTCACACACCTTAAATGATTACAAACTCAAGGACTGTTATTATGAGCTTTATTTATTTTAATTTGCAAGGAGCACCTTACTAAGAGATTAGCATTGTGTGGTTTTGTTTCAGTGTGTCATATTGTACAAAATCTATTTAACACCTTTTTGGAGGACACTGGACAGACAAAAACAGTATATAGAGGAACAATTCCCAATTATTTTCATTGACATTTAATTTGTCCTTCAGTTATGCAGGTATGCATGATATGCTTTCTTCAAGAACAAAGTCCTACTATTGAAAATGTTCTCTTCAAATTTCCTGAAGCCAGAGATGAAATCAAAGTCAAAGTTATCTTTATTGTCCCCTTTAACAGCAGTGAAAGAAAAACAGCACACATTTCACAGCACACAAAATCAAATACACTTTCATGAGTTGTTAAGCAGTTTAAACTGTTTCATGGTGATATAAAAACAAGTATCAGATTCTCACACCGGACAAAACAGACAGCCAAACAGCTCAAAGGCAGTTTTATCTCAAAGCAGTGAGCAGGGAGCTCCTGTAAAGGTTTAGAGCTAAAATATTCAAGTTATTTAAGATATTCAATATCTGTGTAATTCTATGCACTAGCAAATACATCATAGAAATAAAAGCCCATTTCTCATTGATGTAAAAGAAAACCTATTGCATGTGTTTATTAACAAACTCATTGTGGATTCAAATTAAATGTGATGCGGTCTTGCTTGTACTGAAGTCAAGGAAAGTCAGAACAGAAAACACCACTGAAAAAAAAGTCACACAAAACAATAAGCCAGGGAAACGGAACAAATGATTCATGTGTAACTGTGCATATGACCCATTCATATTGTGAGACAACAATAATGATGTTTCCGTCTCTCTGTTGCAGCCTCATTTCAATTTATCATTTTCTTTTTTTATTTTAGAAAATCGTTGTGGAATGTTAAGATCATAAAGTTGAAGCAAATCACATGAAAGCTATTTGCATACATGCTGCAAGTCAGTGCTTTTATGGTTATAGGGAATAAGCAGGGATGCACTGAGCACACTGTTATGACATGCTTTTTTTTATGTTTGAAGCAGAGAATAACTGTTGCCTTTTATATTTCATTGGAAGCTGACATTTGAAACATTAACAAAAGAGAAAATCACACAGAAATTTATATTAACCCTGGAATGGAGCATTCATTTTTTTTTTCTTTATATTTTCAGATGTACAGCTGCAAGTTGAGGATGAATATGGGAAATGATTAGGTGTAAACATAATGTGCCTGCAAAGATATGATTTACTCAAGATACTGTATGTGTGTGTTTAAAGTCAGACAGATTAAAGAATGTTAATACACAACATCACCTTCTCAAGGGTCAGTAAATGTGACAGTCTGATGCTTTGTGGTCACATTTTGAGCAAAAAAAAAAAAAGAAATCTAGGTCACAGCAGTCATCTTACCTCTTCCTGTCAGTCTGTCCCAGTGCAATAAGTTTGATGGCTGCTATTGATGGTATCTGTGGGTCTTTATGAGGATGTGCTATGTCCATTTGATTAAATGGCATTTTATTGGTTTGTGAGCTTTTGTGTTGTGTCGGGCTTTTGATCACACTGCAGGGAAAGAAAATTGAATGATGGAGGGATGTTTTTTTTCTTTTCCATTTATTATATGTACATTATTTATAACAACTGTCATGTATGAGGGACATATGTGGAATGCCATCAAACGTAATGATTCAGTGCTGTGTCAGAAGTAATAATTCACAATATCACTTTTATTATTTTATTTATTAATCATTTTGTTAATTAGAATTTGATTCGTTTCCCCCTAAAATTTCAGAAAATGTAATAAAAAAAAAAGATCAGTATTCCCCAACTTCAGATTGATGATGTCCTAAAACGTCTTGATTTATTCACTTACCATCAAAAATTTACTATCATGGAGGCGCACGTTAACCAGAAATTGTTGACATTTAAGCAACTGAAATTGTTATCCAATCCAGACATTTTTTTATAATCAAAATAATTAACAATTGGTCAGTTATTAGTTGATAAGGTTTAATCCTTGGCAGGAAGCAGGTTGGTCATAGAAGACTCACCCGTGTCACTGTTAGTGAACAGCTGCTGCTGTGTTGTCTTTTGGTGCTTGTGCTGTTTTCTGTCATGTGAGGGCCTCACTGTTGTCTTACCGGTTGCATCAGTGTTAGTAATAGATGAGCAGCCAGGCAGAGCAGCGGAAGCCCCCACGTCTTCTTTTTGTTGTGGAGCAGGACGCACTGATGTGGCTTTTTTCCTCCCCTGACTGCTTTGGTATGTTCTGATTCTCATATGATTTCTAGAAAGAACTCAAGGCTATAAGAGGCCTCTTTCAGTTTTTTTTTTTTTATCGCGAAGATGGCCTTTGTACAAATGTTAACTTCAGCTTGTAAATGTAGATATCATTTATCTCACTTGTGAATCAGCATCCTGCTCACCTATTTTTTAGATGAAGTGGCAGGAAAAGTACAGGTAGAATTTACAATCCTGATGCTTGCACACTCACTCACTGAGACACTTTGATGGACCTGAGCATCATCAGTGTTATTTCACCTCTGCTTCCAATATTATGATGTCAGGAAAGTTTCTAAAATAAAAGGTAACTACTGTTAAATATCTCTGACTATATGAATGCACTATTTAGCTTTAGAATAAGCAGAACAAGTAAAAAATTCAGCCAAATACTCAAAATAAAAGATTCTAATATATGTTTAGTATAATTATTCTTTAGCCTTTTGTGCAATTGAAACACTAATAATTTTAGAATATAAGGAATAAAAAAAGTGTGCAATATATTTTTTTTATATACATTAGGTATTCAGTAGTATACCTTGTTTTTATAGTTAAAGGTTTTACACCTGCAGCATCTTTTATAATCCAGTTCACCAATTGATTTCTCAATTGATTTGTTTATTGTAGTTGCTGGTTTCTCCAGCATCCCCAAATAATTTATGATATATGTATATTAAGAATGGTCATTTTGGAGGTTATGCACCATTGTGAGTGCGTCTGTGGCTCACAAAATAGAGTTGTTTGCCAGGTCAGTGGTTCCATCCATACTAATGCAAATAGCCTGTACATGTGAAAGGGTGTAAATGGCTGGATGGCAAGTCTGCAAAGCATTCTGAGTTGTTATCAAAAGAGCTACACATGCACACAGTTTATGGAATACTTCAGAATATGTTGATAAAATAATAATAATAAAAAAGAATTCCTTCTTTTTTTATTTAGTCTTTTAGAGTTTTCAGCTTTATGGGTTTCTTAAATAGTCACCATCACTGATATCTAACCGCATTCTGAACTACCAGCTTGGACCTGTGAGGTAAATATATAAGTCCAGACATGTCATTAATCTTGACTCTCACATTAGAAAGGAGTCTCAGTTGGCTGGGTCAACAGAAATCTTCTTTTTCCTGCCTGGCTCCGTTATTGTGCAGGTGTGTGTACATGATGTTGTGCAGCCAACACTTGATAACCTCAGGGGTTTGAATGACACGCTTCCCCTGGAGCAGCAGGAGGCAAAGCCAGGTGAGACTGTGATGGATGGTGTGAGGATGTTTTCAGTGGTGGATCTGTAGGACTGGACCAGGCTTGACTGTGACACTGAGCTGCTCGAGTCACATCCTTTATTGTCAGACTGGAGATATTCTTGTCCTGTTAACATCAGTAATTACAGTTAGACGGAGCTGATTTTAGTTTTAGGAGGCGAGAGGTCAAACCATGCCCTCCTTGGTAAGGACAGAGCTGACCGCAGGGGAGTTAGAGACCCAGATAGCAGAGAGTTGATCCCTTGCATACTCTGCCATGAGGTCTTTAATGCAGTGGGTGCTGGATGTCGATGGGGAATTTACTATGTTTAGCAGACGACAGTTGCTTCAAAGAGCCAACATCTTAGAAGGTTGCACTTTCAACTTGTATCACCTCACCTTGCATCATTGCAGATCGCCCAAGGCATAAGTGAGACCCC